>JASFDH010000709.1:0-20277 GCA_036937195.1 Nidularia pulvinata
CTACCTCGAAGGAACACAGGCGAAAACACATGCGCCGCTTGATTAATCAAGCTGCACTCTCTGGCGACGCTAACTGCAGTTAGAGGGTTATCCCCTGTTATCATCCTGCATGCTAGGTGTGCAGACCGCAGAGCTTGTATCGCAGGCGTTGTCCCAGGCTTGAGCCTATTTTCAAATATAATAAGGCCAAGGAAACGGAGACCCGACTCGGCTTGCTCTCTTTGGGAACATCAGTAGAATTCTATGGTGCAACAATAGAAGAGACTTCACCTCTTCATCCTCTGTGCCTTGAGCCATGACAGTCCTTCTATGCTCTTGCCCGCAATAGCAATCACGCGGTATCCTCGCTTAGTATAATATGATAATAAATCGTCGTAATCCTGAGGGACTAAACCATTCTGTTAATGACAGAAAAAGGATCAACGAAGAATGGGAACAGACAAGAATCTTTTTGGCAAATATCCACCATAACTTCTGGTGCTCCCTTTACATAGATCTCCATACTGCTGCTTTTTAGGCGTTTTACAATGACACTCATTCGCCGAAGTGAAGAAACAAATTCGAAAGTCCGGATGACGCCCAGTTCCAGGAAATGAGCATGCTACCAACGAGGGGTCAGCCTTTTCTCCAGACAAAAGCATCATCGACAAAGCTCACCTTTGCACCACCCTTTAGCGCGTCCTCCAGCTTAAACTGGGCACTCCCTGGCGGTCGGACTACTGTTTGCACCAGAGCAGCCTGCTCCACCACTGTCCCCTTCGCCTTAATTGTACCTGTTCCAGCCACTCGCCCTTCCTCCAGCGTCCACCGGGTAAATCCAAACATCTTCATGTCTAACGGATCTCCTATCACTTCTCCATCCACAGTTTTCAGAGAATGGCACGTTGCAAGGGCGTGTAAAAATGTTGCCTTCTCCTTGCCCAGAGGCAGAGGAAGATCGAGCACGTCCTCCAGGAGCTCTCCAAAGCGCTGGACATTTCGTTCGAGGCCCCTTACTCCTAGGATATCCAGTCCATCCTCTGTGAGGGTTCCAGTTTTGTCAAAGCAGCAGACGTTGACTTTGCCAGCGACGTTGACGCGGGACGGCGAAATGCAGAATATACCACTCTTGCGTAGGCGGGAAATGGCGAAGCTCGTGCCAATGGAAAGGGTAGCAGGCAACGCAGGTGGAACGACAACTGTGATTAGGTCGAGGGCGCGAATGACAATGGTATGCCACGGAACCTGTGTTATGAGGTTAATATGGATTCGTAGGATTTTTCAGAGATACATACTCCAAGCCTGACGAACTGCACGGCGCTGAAGCAGAATCCGAGCCCCGCAATCCCAGCCAGGACTCCAATGAATCGCACGGAATCCCTGTAAAACTTGAACCCAATAGGTTTCGGGAACAGCATCGAACGAACCAAAGCCCCTTTCGTCGTGTTAAACCCGGTCCTCGCCACCATCCCCAACGCAGGCTTTCCCCACCCATCCTGAGTCATCGCGCCCCGAATCCGCACTACCTTGGTGCCACAGTACAAAAAGCACTTCGGGCTCTCCTTCTTGTCCCCAGTCCACCCTGAAAGATCGACATCCTTTGCTGGGAGCTTGGACACGGGCACGCTTTCTCCGGTGAGCATGCTTTCGTTCACGATGGCATCGCCCGAGAGGAGGAAGAGATCGGCAGGCACCAGGCCGAACGAGGAGGAAGAAAGGTTCACGATGTCACCTGGCACGAGGGTGGTGGAATCCTCTTCGGACCCTGAGATAGATGTTTAAGAGGTACAGAATATACACAGTTTGGAATTAACGTACATTTCCCGTCTCGGAAAACATCCATCTTGCAGGAAAGGCGCGACATCTCACGCATCCTAGCTATTGTCTGTAATTGTAGGTCAGCGAACGCAGGATTTGCTCGTGGTGCTGATGCACTCACCTTCTTAGTCTCTATCAATGTCGTGCTAATGCTCAGAACCGAAATCAACGCAATACAAAAAGCATAATAGTAATAGTCATCTAAAGACCAAAGAATGACGCTGGCAACTTGGAAGACATAGAATGGATGGATGACCTGCATTATAGCATCATTAGAGTGTGCAACCGTTAAAATAACTAGAAAGTCGGACCTCATCAACCAAAAGTGACACCGTAGATTTGCCCTCGATATCGATCTCGTTCCTCCCAAAGAGAAGTAATCGTTGCTTTTCAGTTTCATCATCGAGACCTGATTGAACAGCAGAGTTGTTCGTCCAAGAAGGATCTCTCCAGTCTCTGTACACATTGTCAGATCAATGGAAATAATAATAATATAAATTTCCGAGCACCAACCTAACCATGCTAAAGATTCCAGTCCTCGGGTCTAACGCAAACCTTGAATACCGATAGTCTACCACTAGAAGGCGCCTGAGGCTGCCATCCGTCTCGTTGTAATCCTGGTTTGGTCTGTTTGCAGTTTCTGCCCTAAATAGTTCTGTTGCCTGATCTACGGGTACTGAGGGAGGGAATACGGTGGTTATGTGGTACGGATAATTTAATACACGAATCAGGACGAGGTTAAAGGACCTGTGTGCCGACTTGTGTGCGGTCAAAAATTAGTATAGGAGTGTAAAAACTAAGAAACACCCACCTCTACCACCAGGAACCCATTATGCGCATCGATGAAAGCCTTCTCCCTTGCCACCCACTTGAGCCAGAGACGGGGGAACCAGTGACCCAGAAGTCCTAGTATCCCGAGTGTTATTACACACCCCAGACGCCAGAGCCACACTCGGATTAGTATTGTTTCGTAACCAACAAAACGAATGGTGCTATCTTCATCGGGAATATATACCGTCTGCCTGCTAGGAGGACCGAGAGGCGGGGGCTCGAGAAGCGTGAATTCCATTTCCATGTCGATACGTGCTTCCCCGCCGAAGACAGGGTCCAGGGAGAGTAGAGGCAGAACTTCACTAGTAGGAGCACCCTCTTCACGCTCGGAATCATAGGCATCCTCCATGTTCATGGAAGGCGTGATGCTTTGCGTATCGTTGATGCTGTCCATCTCATCGGCAGAGGAGGCGTATTCCTCTCCTGAGGAATATCCCCACCGTTCTTCCCCGTCGTCTTCGAGATCCAAAGCACTCTGAGAGCCGGCATCTCTACTCCTACTTCGACGTGAGCGACGGCTACTGGCAGAAGAACGCTGGGAGAAGGATGGGCGCCGAAGATGACCTCCACCAAGAGAGTCGGTGGTGGGTGTACGACCGAAGAGGTGCGCGATGTTATCGAACATGCCTGAGCGAGTTACCGGAGGAGAATTTGAGCCTTTCCTATGCCTGCGACGACTTTTGCTCGTCGCGCTTCGCCCATCCTCATCCTCGCTCAGAGGCACGCCTTCCGCGTCATCTTCCCCCTCGACTGGGCTGTCGTATTCACGCGGGGTACTCTGGCGGGATACTTGACTCCCGTGGCTCAATCTCCTGCTGCGATACGCCGTGTGCATCGACTCGTGGCTTTTCTTGTGGCTACGCGACCAGACGTCGCTGCTCTTTCGTCCGAGCTCGATGTGGGACATCCTGGAGACGCTGCTGGGATTGGCCTGGTGACCAGGGCCCGCGAACATAGCGTTTTCCCCATCCTCTTCATCGTAGTAGGTATTGTACTGCGAGTCGCGCCTCGATCGATGGGTATTGGCGACCGCATGCTCTATCTGCACAGGAGTAGCGCCCTCGGTATAGTCATAGGACTCCTGGTCGCTGGATGACGGGGCTGGGGTGGAGGAGCCCGCGATAGGGGACATCTCATATACGCCTCGTGTTGAGGCAGGTTTGGATTTCGAACCCGTGCTGGTGGATCGTAGGACGGATTTGCCGGAAAATAATGCAGACGGGACTGGAGCAAACTCCGGGAACGATGACGGCAACTTGAAGTGCTTCTGAGGGTTCGATCCCGTCCCAATATGGGCGCCGTCGTCCTTGATTTGGAAGCGTGACGTCGGTAACGCCAAATTGGGCTAAAATGAGTGAAAATGGCGGTAAAGGGGAACAAATAACCCGGCGTGCATTTAGAGTTACCTCTTGACATTATGTTCTTCGTGGAGATTTGTTCTTTCTTATTTTCCCGTTTTCCTGGCTGCCTTGCCTACGCCAAGCGCCGGACGCGCACCTACACGAACAGGTGATCGAGATCACTCGGGTCGGCTTTGATCAATCGCCGGAAGCAACCCCAACTTCTTCAAGTACTTGTACCGACAGCCTTTATAACACCATCCCGCTTCTTCTGACCGCTCAGTCTCCAATCTCCAACCACAATGTCCGACTCATACGACAAGTTTAGGTCCAAGCAAAATACCAACGAAGACCACTACAAGGTCACCACCGCCCGCCTCCAGAAGATTCAGTCCCAACTCGCCGATGCTCCGCGGGGAACAAGACTCAAGGAGAAGGTTGCCGTAATTACTGGTGTGGGCTCCCTCAAGGGTATCGGGTACGCATCGCAGCTCCTATGGTGACTTTTACCGACGTGACTTCTCTCCCAGGCGCGCCACGGCTTTCCGCTTCGCACACGAAGGTAATAAAATACCCTTTACTTCAAGTGACGCTCCAGAGCTAAATTAACCTTAGGCGCAAAACACCTTTACCTCCTTGACTACGACCTAACAAACCTCCCGGAGCTCAAGTCCTCCATTGAGACCAAGTACCCGGATGTAAAGGTATGCCTGCTGTGTAGCGCTGTACCCCGCACTCCCTAACCTTTATTTCCAGGTCACAACACTGCATGCAGATGCTGCAGACGATGCTGCAATTAAAGGCCTCTGCGAGCAGGCCATGCGAGAGGAAGGCAGGCTGGATGTATTCTTCGCTAATGTAACTCTTGTTGTTTCTGCGTCTCATTTCAATCGCTCATAAAAGCATACCAGGCTGGATATGCTACAAGAGATACCCTGGAAAACACCACCGCAGAGATGTTCATGAACTCAATGCGCATCAACTCTCTCTCGTGCGCCCTCATTTCAGACTACATCTTGCGTTTTATCTCAACTTTTATACCGTTCAGATGTTTCCTAGCTGTGAAATACGCTTCAGCAGCCATGCTCAAGCCCAATGCTTCAAGAGGGAAGGATGTCGCTGGCGGTAGTATTATATTAACGGCGTCTAGTACGTCCCTGTGAACAAAACTCGTAAAGCAGCTAACCCAATTCCCCTCACAAAGCTGCTGGTATACGGTCAGGAGCGGGCACAGTTGACTGTATGTTTTTCTCTCTTCTCTAATTTGCAACATGATTTTAACTCTCACAAATAGACAGCGCCAGCAAAGCCGCGTATGTACCCCTCACATCCTGTTGCATTCATAACTGAGCACCACTACTTCCAGCGTAAACTCAATCGCTAAAACCTCTGCTTACCAACTTCAGAAGAGCGACATCCGTATCAACACTATTTGCCCCGGGCTTATCGAGACCGGGATGACAGGTCCAACGTTCGAGTATGCCAGAAAGCGCGGGACCGCCGGTAAAATTGGGCAGTTGAACCCTCTCGGTAGGGCTGGGATACCCGAAGGTCAGGCCATTTTATTTGTTGAGCATTGGAAGGATCCTAAAAGTTGGTTCATTTGTTATAGAAATTGCTCAAGCTGCTGTCTTCCTTGCTTCAGGTAATGCATTTCTCGTTGCGTCGGTGCCTTCCAAATGCTCATTTATTACTGGTTGCAGACGACTCGAGCTACGTGAATGGCCAAAACATTGCTGTGGACGGTGGTCTTTCGGCTTCGCACCCCGTTGTTCCAGGGAGATGGGCATAAATGGATTCTATGTACCGGAATGTGCGCTTTATATGTGTACTGGATAGGTACACGTGTTTGAGCTTGAGGATAACAAGTTCAAAGTTTGACTCTTGCTTAGGATTGTGATGTCATTACTGTAACGACCAAGCAGGACGGTTAGTAGTCTGGATTCAGGAGTCAAACCACCACGTAGTTTCTCAAAAGCTCAAATATGAGGTCCCGTAAATTGCCGACGTCGATTGCTGCTTCTCACTCGTACCACTGTCAAGGCCATGTTCTGAACAAAACGAGACGAGCTCGCACTATCGAATATTATATATATATCAAAAAGCTACATGCCATAAATTGACAATATACCATTGTCACTAATCCACAAAATAACCTCCCCTTGTATTCGAAGCCCCATCTTCCATAACGAAGAAAAAAAATCCATGCCATAGAGCACATCAGTTACTTAATACTTAGCGTCTCTCACGTGCGTTTGGTAAAGACTAGTGGAACTCGAATGGGACTGCAGTATACCCTTATCAGCACGATTCGGAGTAGAAAAGATAACATTACTAACGTTATGGTGAGTCCAGGTCGGCACCTAAGGACTCTTTCCTTTCTTTCTTGGAATGTCTCCTTTGCGAATTGCGGTTCTTCCTTGACGCTAATCTTGTATTTAGATATAATCATGGTGAGAACGGCAATGCCTTCAATTTCAGCGAATCTTTGAAAGAGTAGAATATTGAGTAAAATACTCCAAGAAATAGCAATAATGTTACGAACTTGCGACCAATGCAAGCGCGGGGACCTTCAATGAATTTAATTACAAGCTAATACATCAGAGATGAAAAACATACCTCCGCTGAAAGGTAAGAATGCGTCCCTAGGCCAGTCTTCGAGGAAACGCGAAGGCTTGAACTCTTCAGGATCTTTCCAATACCGTGCTATCCAAACAGTCGTGTTAGATTTATATATTGGCAAGTGAGATTTAATTTCTCGCACGATTGTAATGCAGGCCCGGGGTAGATATTACTATGTCAATTCCCTTTGGAAGAACAACGGCTGTCTTGTCGCCATTCATATTGCCCACTACAATTGAAGTGTCCTCGGCGCTATACTTCGGAATCGCGTTAACCTGAAAGATGAAGAATAGGCTTAATTCATAATTAATATAGAAAGATTACGGACAGCTTACTGGAGGGAACATGCGAAGGGCTTCGTTGAAGACACTATTTGTGGTAAAATTAGGTTGTGTCAGTGATATAAATTTCAATTCCTTACGCCATTGACTGGGTTAACAAAGGCATATCTTCATATGTCTATTCAGAAACATCAATTCATCCGCCTCTTTAAGAAAGAAACAGGGGGACCACAGCTTACTGGAGTCCGACCATCAGAGAGAACCGACTTGATATGCTGATAGAGAATTTCTTGCTCATCCGAATAAAGTGCCAGCAGAGCGAACGTGAAACACAACGTATGGGCAGTTGTCTAGAGTCACTGTTAGCATAAATATGCTGAAAACGACCTATCAATAGTCCTACTTCGTGACCGGCGACGAGAAATATGAATATGTTCCCTAGAGAAAATTAACACGGTACGACAACGCCATTGGGATATGGGGCAATTAAAATACCGATTAATTCGCTTTCTGTGAGCCTTGCTATATCCATATCTTGGTTATTCTCATCAAGAAGGCTGCTAAAGAGATCGTGTCGTTCCTTGATTTCAGTCCCTTGGCGTTCCTTGATCATCTCGGACATGTATTGCTATGGGGGTGAATTTAACTTATGGCTTCAGAAAAGAGAACAAAATCGCACACCTGTAACTCATCGAACGCAAGCCTAGCAGTCCGCAACCTCTCAGTTAAACCAAGAGCCCAATTGGGCACAATCAATTTGATGAAGACGTCGTTAGTGACGACGTGAAGTGCATCCTTGAAGGTCATCTTGTGATTAGCTGGTATGATGGTTTCGGTTTGCCATGATATTTTGCGTCCGAAACCTAGTTCACTTGAGTAGACTAACTACAATCTTTTCTGAGTGCAAAATAATCTCACCTGCTGCCCCGATGACAAACAGAGCTATCTGCAATAGCCAAGTTAAAGTGATTCAAATCAATAACGAAGTAGTAGTAGTAGATACTTACAGGCACGGTTATATCGACACAGTGGTCCAGCGAAATCACATCTTTATCAGCCCATACATTCTCGAATAAGTCATCCATGACTCTGGAAGTTTCATCCCAAACCATCTTATTGTTGCGCTGCATAGTATAGTTAGTACACGAATTTGCACGAATGAAGCGAATAGAAATGGGTCGAGCTCACATCAGAAAACGCAGGAGCTGAGATCTTCCTATACTTCTTCCACTCGTCGAACTCCGACGCGACAATGTTGCGGCCAAAAAATGAGAGCGCACCATAACGTTGGACAGGCTTCGGAAAACGTGCCCGCGAGGATGTGATCTCCTGCAAACCAGAAAGTCAATTTTGCATGTCATAGGTGAAAATATCGTCATCACCTTTATTGCAGCAGCATCCGCGAAAAACATGACGGTTCTTGTCTTTGGCAATACTGCTATCTTTGTAACAATAGTTAACTTTGGATGCTTAGTAAAACGGAAAGTCCTGCTCACTGATGCATATGCATCCCATCCAAAATATTCAAACACTGGAAGAAAGCAAAGCATGTATGAGGTAGGAGTTGTGTCATATATTGAAATGGAACACTGACCTTTATGGTTATTGATAAATATGTTATTTCTTCCTGGAGCGATGCCTGGTATGGGCGGCAAGAAATTAGCTAGGATGGAAGCTTGGCTCAAGAGCGTCCGATATCCTGGTAAATTCCTGCCAAGGAAGTGGTTAGATCATGCGAAGAAGGCAAGTAGAAATAGGCGAACTGGACGGCTCTAATTGCTTGAATGAACGCAAGTAGTTTCTGAAATATATAGAGAGTGGCCACTGGCACGAGCAACCAGAGAGACAGCATGTTGTGGAAGTTCGACGGAAGAAGTTCCGGTGCGCTCGAAAAGAAAACTCTTGTCAGAAAGGCGGTTATATGGTTATTCTGACATATTAGGTAGCATCATGCACCACGTTGAATGGAGTAACCGTGTACGCTGGTGTGTTTTCTTTGTCAAAATATAACTATCGATCATTCCTCGTGAGTATTTGGAATACACTTGGTGTAGTCCTAACCAGCCGCGGAGTTCGGGGATTTTTTAAAAATAGAATCGGTGAGCAGTGAATCACACCTGCTAAGTTCACCAAACAGTACCTATCCACTATGTATGAGGTGTAAATGTCGCCAATATAACGAGAAGACTTCAGTATGAATAGTTCATACCTTTAGCCTCACTAAAATCTATTTCGATTCAACGTTCAAGCGTTCAGCATTCAACAACGGAGAGTCGCTCTCAAATCGCTCCGGCCCTTCTCACGTAACTTGCATGACTCAACGCGCGCCGGGAAGTGATAATCAAAAAGGTCAGAGTTGCATTGAAAGTGCATCCAATATACAAACATCATTAGATTGTACCCCACGTTTACTTTTGGTTTAAGATGGATCCCGACAAATAATGATTTTGAGTCTTCAAACTCCACTACTTGATTTCCATAAGCTTGACCTCTGTTGAAATATGTCAATGTAAGAAAAAAGCCCAGACCACAATAAACTACACACCGAAGATGAGGGTTGAGTTGGCGGGAATGCCGTCAGTGCCCCTCTTGCCGTACGCCATGTTAGGGGGGAGGGTCAGCTTCCTCTCTCCTCCAACCTGCATGCCAACAATGCCCTCATCCCAACCTGCGTTATCACTGAGTATGAAGAACCTTCAACAGCAAAATAATTCACATACCCTTGATAACCTCTCCTTGGCCAAGGTGGAAGGTGAACTAGAAAGATATTTGGGTAAGCAAAGAGAATAGCTGCTTAGCACACAACATACGGGTTTGCCTTTGACATTCTTGTCAAACACTTTGCCGCTCTGGAGCTTGCCGATGTACCTCATCCCGACGGTATTGCCCTTTTTCGCCATGGGTCCAGTGCCGACCTTCGTATCTAAGATCTTAATTCCACCAGGGAGCTCCTTCTCAGTAGCTCTGGGTTTCTCTTTTGCGGCCTCCTTCTCCTTCTTGTCCTTCTTCTTGTCCTTCTTTCCCTCCTTCTCTTCTCCTTCGACTGCAACAGGAACGGCCTTCCCATCCTCTGCTTTCAGCTTCTTGTTCAGCTTCTTCTCGGCTTTTGAGACCTTAGCTGAAGCGGACTCGGCACCAGTATCAGACTCGCGGGGACGTTTCTGACCCTTAGCTGGTTCTTCGTCATTGATTTCTTCAAAGCGGCTGGAGAGTGTAGAATATAGGTTAATGTCAATATGAAAGACGTTAACGACATACCTGTCATCGCTGTCGACGTCGAGCTCTTTGGGGTCCATCTCAACATCAGAGCTAACATCACGGAGGTCGTAGGCATCCTCAGAATCCATGTCCGAGTCGCTCTCGCCATCATACGGGGGACGATCAGCAGAGGTCTGATCTATGGTCACAGGTTAGAAGCGAGGTTGGACGAATTTGCCCATAAATACGTACCAATATAGTTTCCGGTAAGATAGACCGAACTGTTTTGTAAAATTTAGCTAACATTACATACGCGAAAACAACACCGCTCACTTTTTGCCCACGACGGTGAAGGTATATTCCTCATCCTCCCCAAGAACGATATCGGTTGTCGCTTGCTCAATCTAATAGTACGGTAAATGAGTGGCCTCCACCAATGGAGGCACTGCGTACCTTTCCAGCAGTCAACGAGCAGAGAATTGTCGTGATAGTGGCGGACGGGGGAGCAGCATCCTCCTCCTCGTCGTCATCGTCCATGCTAGCAAGGGTATCATAAGTGAACTTCACAGTGGTCCTGCCATTCTGATCCACAAGCTCGTCTCCGAGAGCTGCGTTGGTAATGCGAACATCGGCCTGGGGGGTAATAGTCTCCTCCTTTCCGGGGGTCAAGACAAGGCTCCTACAACGAAGGTGAGAAAAGAGTGCGATATTTACGTGTCAATACGCACCAGACACCAATTGCAATAGCCATTTTAAGGAAGAATATAAAGGAGTTAAGAAGAGAGGAAGTAAGAGTTGAAGGAAAACTTCAAGATCATACAGCGCGTCTTCTTTGTGAACTCGGCAGTTTCCGAATCTCCGATTGAGATGATCTCCCTTGCGTGCTACCAAGTGCACCGTGAACACCCAATTCGCCATGGTGAGCATCTCCTACTCCTCTGCAGTTCCTTGCTCACCGTCGTGCAGTCTAATGTATTGCGCCCGTATCTCGCAGCAGTCCGATCGACCCTCACCGCTGCCCTCACTCTAGAGAATTTCTCCTCACAGGTATGCTCGATTGAGTACCTCAGCACTCGTCTTCCAATCTAAGCTCTTCACGTCGTTTACAGGTGGTGGAGCGTCATAACAAGCCGGAAGTAGAAACAGGGTAACTTTGAACCCTCGTATACGCGTTCACCTATTTCAACTTTATGCAGGTCATCGAAAGAAGTGCTTCTGAACCCGCTGACGATATCGCGTAATGAGAACGAGCGCGTGCTAATCGAGCCCTCTGTCAACTCCATACGACTCAGCATCAAGATCAAGCAGGCGGATGAAATCGAGCGGATTCTATGCCACCAGTTTACGAGGTTCATGATGCAGAGAGCGGAGAGCTTCATCGTGCTGCGGCGGAAGCCAGTTCAGGTGCGACATTGGCGTCTGCTCACCTTTCCACCAACTTAAGGAATCTGCTATAGGGATATGATATCTCTTTCCTGATCACGAATACCCACACAGAGACCATGTTGAAGCATAAGATTGTCGACTTCATTATCCAGTGAGTGACCAGTATCTGATACTATTCATACGCGTTCGCTGAACCATCGATCAAGGTTCATGGAGGAAGTAGACAAAGAAATCAGCGAGATGAAGCTCAGTCTCAATGCCCGGGCGCGTATCGTTGCCGAATCATACCTTACGGCTGTGAGATTTATGCCCGTGCTCTTGATCTTCGTCGCTGATGCTTGCCTTAGTTTAGTACATAACCATAGGTGCAATATACTCTCCTTTCTTCTCATTTGGACTATTTTCCTATCTGCCTGCACCGCAGCAAGGATACACAAAACAAGCATCGGTGTACCAAATATTGTATCATCTAAATATCACCCAACTACGATTTGAGCCGTCCCTCTAGCTTGGCCTTCATTCCATTTGTCCACTCTGAGTCCAAGACACCATATCCTTTCACGTCCGTATAGCTCCCATCCACGTTTCTCCAATATCCCTTCCTTTCCGATTCTAATCTGGCTTCCGCCACATTTTCTAACCAGGACTGCATTGGGATGTTATCAGTTCCAGTCTCGAAGCCAGTTCGATGGAACTTCCTATCCTCAAACGCGTACTGAAGCAGCATGTAGAATGCTTCAGTCGCAACCCCATTTCCAAAATAATCTGGAGAAACTAATATCCCTGCCTCGCAGTTGTTATTTGCCTCATCGATGGCATGAAGTCCCGTCATGCCTGCGAAGGTGGTTGTGTTGTCGCCGTTCACGATGTGTATGTGGAATTGGAAGAATTCAGGATCCTTTTCTCGTACTTCTCTGAGGGCACGGGCTTCGTCGATGGTCATACGTTCTGGTAGAATGCGCAGATAACGCCGTGTTGCGGGATGGCAACGGAGAATCGCCACTGCCTCGTCGTCGATGGGGTTTGGCGGGACCAGTTTAAATCGTCCCGATGGAGACATTAGTGTCGTGCTGTGGAGCGGCATCCTTGGATGATGAAGATATGCGCTTCCAGTCTACAGTCCTCTAGGTAGCTTGTAACTAGTACCGTCCCGTTTCCCTCTTATAAGCGAAGCTCTCCAAGTCCGAATCTGACTCACCTTTCTATTACGATCCGACATCAACGGCGATTCTATCTATTAGCGTGTTCTATATGCATTCAGGTTCCAGAGTTGCTTCCACTGGGGAGTCTCTAATTGCGATTAATGCCTCAAGCACTAGTAGTATGTGATTTAGGAGCAGAGTCTGGTATCGAACCTGGTATCAACCTCTTTTCGAGACTTCCTTTTACCCTTTCCCCCCATTCCCAACCCAAAATGCTGTATCCTCGCACGTCTGTATATTCTCCGTCGAGTCCCTTCCAGCATTCTTTCCTTTGCGCCTCTAATCTAGCGCCCGCTACTAATTCCAGCCAGTGTTGCATGGGTATATTATCGGCCCCAGTCTCGAATGTCACCCGGTGGAATTTCCG
This sequence comes from Nidularia pulvinata, assembly GCA_036937195.1. NCBI lineage: Eukaryota > Fungi > Basidiomycota > Agaricomycetes > Agaricales > Nidulariaceae > Nidularia > Nidularia pulvinata. The sequence continues at coordinate 13,025 of JASFDH010000709.1, forward strand.
TTGTTCGAAAATATATTGCAGAAGAATGTAGAATGCTTCAGTAGCGATGCCCTTGCCGTGCTGGTCAGGCGAAACCAACATCCCCGCTTCGCAGGACTCATTGACTTGGTCAATGTTGAAGACACCGGTCATGCCTGCAAATTTCTCCTTGCCATCGCTATCAATCACGTATATGTGGAGATCAAAAATTCGTGGGTCCTCTGCACGACTCTCCCGGCGACTGCGAGCTTCATCAACTGACATGCGTTCAGGCAAAAAGCGCAAATAACGTCGGCTCTCTGGGTGGACACGGAGAATGGAGACGATTTCATCATCGGCGCCGGCGGGAGGAGGGACCAGTTTAACTCGGCCTGTAGGAGATGTAAGGGTAACATTATGCTGTGGCATCCTGAAGGCGCTGACTGCAGTCAGGAAGTTTAATCACTGGAGCTTTGAAGAGATCGACGTGATAGCCTAAATTTATAAATAACAAATACGGTCCCTCTATCCCGGTGATTTATCATACTGCCGCTAATAGAGGGATCGCGCGTGCCTCCGTGTGGTGCACTTTTCACCTGGTGTGATATTTCTGTTGCGCACGAGCAATAGTGTTAATTAACGCCTTCCTGGGCTTAAGTTACCATGAAAATTTACTATCCATTAAACACCATCAATCTGAACTCTGGATTCAAATGTCTCACAAAATTATGCAAAATTCACGAAGAAATAGCGAAGAGATTATCACCTAGCCTCTCGAGAACCCTGAAAACTGACTGCTCCAGTTTTTGATGCTGTGGGGCGCGCAACGGACTTTTCATTCTAGGTGATAAGCGCATCGTCATTTCACATAGGGTGTGCATGCGCAATCCCTCTAATGTCGGAACTGCGCTGCTGCCGAACTCCTCCCTAATCCTTCCTCCGTGTGCGCCTGCGTCAAACCACATTAACATATGTAAGTATGTCCAATACTAGTGATATGCTAGTATATTCTAACGAGTAGGCTTGAATTATATTTACTGAGCACCAGTTTCCGCTTGCTGCCTAATGCCAAATAGTTCGACAAGGTCTACGTTGAAAGTAAGATGATAAACGAAATCAAAGAAACAAAGGTCTTTCTTACCTTGAAGCCTAGCTTCTCTCTGTTGGCGTTGCGTTTCTGTGCGCTTGATGCCAGAGAAGGCCTGAAGAAAATAACGATATTTACAGAGGTCTGGAAAGAAGAGAGATAAAAACTGTACCTGTTGGATCAGCTGCTTCTTCCGTTCTTGGATTTCCAGAACCTTGGACTCGACAGTGTTTTCCGCAATTAATTGGTATACGTGGACAGGTTTCTTTTGTCCTATGCGGTTGACACGGTCAACAGCCTGACTCTCTATTCCCTCCTGCAATAATATGTTTTGTTAAAAACTAAAATATTTCTCAAGTAGCCAAGAAGGTTGGTTACCTGCCACCAGCTAAAGCATGAGAGGTATAATATAGCGATGAATTAGAAAGATAAATGATAGAGACGTACGGATCCATGCTTGAGATAATTAACATATCAGTAGATATCAACCAGATACAGGCAACACATAGCTTACAGGTAAACATTATTAGCAACTACATTTTTAAATCAGCCAACGTGATAAATCCGCAGAGTTAATTACTCACCAGTCAAGTTCAAACCGAGAGCTCCCTATATGATCAATAGTCGTTCAATGAGAAGTGCAGGAGAAGAGAGTAGTGAATCCTACAGCTTTCAAAGATATAAGCATTACTCGAGGATTTCGGCCTCCTATAGAACCAGGGTAGATAGCGGCTTTTGATTTTCCCTTTTTCCCTTTCGCCTTCGACTTGAACTTTTTCCCAGGGAATGGACCGCCATCCTCCTGGAGGAAGTCGTCGTCGTCATCGTCTCCTTGTATCACATAGTCATCATCATCATCATCAGCATTGTCAAATGAAGTGTCATCATCCTCTATGATAGACCGTGGAATTATACTGCGTCTCCTACCCGCAGAGGATGTTTCAATCTGCGAAAGAGGTGTAGCATGCTCCTTTATTGGGACGGAAAACTGCGCTATCGTTTCCTGGCGTCTCTTTGCAGACATTTGCCCATCGAATCGAACGTAAGGAATGCTGAAAAGAAGTTAGCAAATCTGTGTGCAATTCACCTGAACGCAACAAACCCTTGTTCGTCCATAGTTTCAGCGATCTACGTAGAGAATTAGGCCCTGAGCATATTTAAAATGGTATAAAGACCTACTTTGTCTAAGAAAGAGGTAAATTGGGAGAAAACGAGGGACTTCTCGGTCGGTGGATTCAACCTTAGCAAGTGAATTAATTGATCTATCTTGGCAGATGAGCCGGCCCATATGCCAGTAGCGTTATGGTGTTCCTCAGCGCGAACCGGTCTCTGGGTGAGATCAGTAGGTGGAGGTGGCTCGTATAAGTCACTCATAGTAAGGGGACGTCGGTCCTGAAATAACAGATGATGTCAGTGAACACTGTATCCGTGGTCGATAGGGAATGACAGACCATGGGGCATTTTGGATCCCTTGATATAACCTCCATGATACTGCATAAGTTGAATATTGTATGTGAGACACTCTGAAACCTGATATCTTGGATACGCACCAAGGAAAACAGAATGCATGAGAGCAATTTGTTATTCTTGCATCATCAAGCACACCGAAACAAATGGGGCATTCTTCACAATCTTCGATTGCCTGAGCAAGGATATCTTGTAAACGTGCCTTCTCTTCAGGAGTGATAGTTATCTTTGCAGGGAGATCATCACTAGTGTCGGCTGCTTGAAGTTGGTCGAGATAGTTAGTTGGGACTAGCCCTGGATGGAGTACTAACTGCCTCATCCGCGTTAGCATACTTAAAACGTTGGACTGAGCCTTATTAACGGAGATATTAGCCATGGACATAATAATGTAGCTAATTGAGCTTACTAGGGAAGTAGACCCTTCTCTGTTCATAAACTTTTCGAATCTTTGTTTGGACAGTTCTTCCACTTCGTCGTACAACCGCTAAACCGAGGATAAGTATGCCGCACAGTGGAAGAATTATCCATCTTACCCTAGCTTCATCGCTTAGCGCCACGGGTACTTTGATCATTTCCACCTAGAAGCGAGAGTAAGTTTTGCGTACTTCGAAGACATAGGAAGTACTTGCTGGAGGCAAAGGAATCAAGGGAACGCCGTTGGAGTCTTGCATCTAGGCAAAGGTTAGAGATGTTCACGCAGCCACATAACAGCCGTAATATGCTAACCTCTTTTGTGCGACGAATGCATATATGACTCATGAGTGCCTAAGTGTTCCCAGTGCCATCAACATCATTTTCAAGTAGATTCTTGGCAGAACTTACACGGAGTAATTCTGCACCGGATGCTTCTCCGTTCTTCAGAGGCCGAAGCAGCAACCTTTTGTAGAAGTCCTCATTGTCCAAGGGACGGCAAATCCGAAGGAAAGTCAAGATCGAGCCAAGATCCTACAAAATATTGAGAATGAACAGCTCGGAGAAAGATTTGCCTGCTGCGCACTCTTGGAGAATTAATCTAAACAAGACTATAAATATTTCATTCGACTAGAAAAAATATTGCACATACAATAGGCGTGCCACTTAAAACCCAGCGACGTTGTGCGCTTAATCTGACAACTGCTTGTGTCATTTTAGTTTTTGGGTTACGAATAGTGTGACCTTCATCAAGGATGACTCTCTAAAGTAGAATGATCAATTCGGCAGGAATTTACACACTTCAAAAGACACACTTACCTTCCACTGGACTTCGAAGAGATTTCTTTCAGGTTTCTTCTTCTTTTTGATGGGGCCGGCCAAGCCACTGGTTGGCTCGGCGTGCTCTCCAGTGACAGTTTGATAGGTGGTAATTACCACATCATACTTCTGCAGGTCAGCAGCACTCATGGAACGGTTGGTACCATAATAGACGCATGTAGAAAGAGCGCCCGGCTGGCAATGGTCAAGTATCTGCTTCTCCCAGTTTGATATGACGGATAACGGTGCCACTGCAGAAACTCATCAGCCCATGTTTCCAAAAAAGACCCGAGATTACTGACCTATTAAAGTAGATTTCGAGAAATCAGGCGGTACATCTGATTTCGTGGCGAGAATGAGCGCGAGCATGGTTAACGTTTTCCCCTGTAAATTTGGTAAGCTAAGACCTTGTCATTTCAACGAAATGCTATACCAAGCCCTACAGCGAGGAGTAATGCTATTGTTAGCCTGAGTTGCGAAAAACGTTATTTGGATTACCATTGCATCTGCACACAAAGCACCCCTACCGAGCAGAGGGGCTTCCGTCTGTGGAGTCTTGGTTGCGACTATATGAAATATTATTACCATGTCAAACGAATTGCGTTCGAGCTTACTGTTATAATAGAAGCTCTAAAATTGTATATGCAATGTCAGCACTATTTTTTTTTCTTAAAAGCTGCACGGGTACCTTGCCACCATTTTTCCTCAGCTGCCAAAACTGCACTGGCTTATCCTTTTCTGTCTTGGGTAATATGGGGTATTCCCGTTCCACACACCATTGCAATGCTTGGCTCTGTGCAGAATAGGCGTTGTTAAGTGCAAGCCGGGAACGAATAGAGGATACAGCTAACTTGATGTTTTAGCAGATTTACAGTTAATTGCTGAGTGTCGATTCCAGGAGGATTGGGATGTAGAGGAAGATTGAGAACATCATTTATGGAACAAAGAGTGTCCAATAACGAGCTGCGCCGTCCTTCATCGTCGACCTTTTCGAGAGTGTTGAGCATTTCCCTCAATTCCGCAGCTTTCTGCAATGCTTCCTGCTGCTTTTGAATCGCCTTCGCATGCGCAGTCGATTGAGCAATAGCGCGCTGTAAGGGCGCTCCAGGTTTAGAAGGTAATGCAGGCCTTGGTGCCAAGGAGCCAATGATACCCGCGCTTGTAGAAGCAGCAGTTCGAGTATTGAAGCCCCTCTGCCCGGGAGTAGCCCAAATGAGGAGAGGCTCAAGTTGTGGCCTTTTGTCAGATGGACCATATATGTTCAAGGTACTGCAAGGAATCAGATTGCAAGAGGGTTCTCCATAAGAAACTCCACCTACATTGATAGAGTGTAAGCCTTTGATCCGGAAACTATTACATATCAGTTACGAGCTTCGAGTTTCGATTTACTTTAGAAGGGCCTACGGTTTCCATCATTAATGACTCCTTCTATTGTGACTGCCTGCCTGTCGAGAAGCGGTGCTAACTTAGACGCAACATTTCGGGGAAGATGTCCGACTTGCGTGTTTCCGATATTCTTTACTTGGATTGCATTCCTGAAAGAATGCACTCAATCAGCAAGCTTGAACTGCAATAATGCAGTGCCGACGATTACCTGTCATATGGATTATGAGGTTCCCGGATAAGACGTACTTCCTCCCCAGGCCCTACTAAGCCTAAGGAAGATTGGTTATTCTCAGAGCAACTAATTAACCTGTGGAGAAAGCACCTTTATAATATTGGATTCCAACGACATTGGTTCCCAGGGTGCAGTAGATTTCGTCCTTTGCCTCTTCTTCCACTGGGGTATCTTCAACCTCTTCCTCTGCAATCTGAGATGCTGAAGGAATAGATACATGCGCTAAATCTAGTGCTGGGACGTCAAATTCCGTCTTTCTCTTTTTCGCATTTGAACCCGAGCTCAACGCAGTAGGAGTGGATGGAATTGCTGCCTTCGATTTCGCCGTTTCAGGAATGTCAGCAGGGTCAATGCGACGAAGCGAGATTGCCAGCCGAATCTTCTGCTGGTCAGTAGACCTAGTTGATAGTTTAGCTAAATTCTGGTTCATATTAAAAGGCATATAGCCATACTTTAGAGAAGGAAAGCCTATGACACTGTCGACATTCACCGCAGCTAGTTGCGCTAGAATAGCAGGCGTGACACAACCCCTACATATCATGAGGACAGAGCTTTATAAGGAGTTTTGCGACATACCAGTGACGCCATTCAACGCTTTCACTGAATTCACCAGCTGATGTACTCCCATAGCGAAGAGTTCCAACAGGCATAACAGAGCCCTAATGAAAATAGCAGCACTCAAGTCTTAACATCCGCGACAACATGCATTAAGATGTTAGGCCGACCTTGCAAGGCGAAGGGCCATGACATTTGGCTCGCGTACTTTTACTGTACTATGAATCGTAGCCATACCGCGCAAAGTCAGTGTCTTGGAGACATCGCGAGTAGACAGAAGAGAAAACCCTCACCCCGAGAGCATGACGCGACGCCATGATTATTATGCAAAATTATGGGTTCGTTCTGAACTTATGAGAGAATGTAATGTAGGAAGTAAGACCAAAGTAAGACAGTAAATTTATTGTCAGAGTCAAGTCGGAAACTTATTGACCATCGCGTCCGAAACACGCTGATGACCAAACATACCACAACGCGCCACTTGATCCAATTTACCATCCACCACGACGCATGTCCGCCAAAGGCCCGTGCCTTCGACCACCAACTTTCGGTATGTCAGACGTCGACATGGACAATAACGCGTCAAAAAATGGCTAGTACATCAATTCGGTATGCACGTTAACTTACTCACTGTCCTTTTGTTAGACCTCGTTTTCGACCCAGATCAAGATCCAGAAGAAAAACGCGCTGTGAGACAGAACTATCGCTCGTTAGCAAAGGCGATCGAAGGTGTGTGGTATATATTCTCACATAGATATCATTACCTTTTTTCATTGTAATCCAGATCATCAGTCGAACCCCAATGACTATGGTACCGATGAGTTACTACACCAAGTCCAGCAGGCGGACAAACTGTTCCACAAAGGTCGGGAAATACTTCTATCGTTCGCTCGGTCTGGAAATAACGCGTCATTCAGTGAAGGGACCTCAAGAAGCCACACTGGATTCGCATCTTTTGTTAATGGCATCCAGTATGGGTGCGCAGAAAGCTCGTGCGATGAAGTCAGGGTCTGGGGCGTTTGATGTCGATGACTTCGTCTCCAAGCTCATCACATTTATGGGTGGGAGAAAGCCTGTTGAGGATGCAGTTCCAGACGAATCAGACGCAGAAGCCTCCGACGACGATGGGGATGCTGTTCTTGACTGGGACAGGATTGCGCGTAAGGCGCTTGCAAAGAGCCACCGTGCTCCTGTCATGGGATTCATGTGAGTCCTATCTCACATTGTTACACGTTGTTATTTATTCCCTTTATAAAGGCTAGGCCCACTTTCCGTTGAGCAAAAGAAGAGAGGTCCAATGAAGCGTGCGAAGCTCGAGAAGAATAAGGATGAAATGCG
>JASFDH010000710.1:0-20262 GCA_036937195.1 Nidularia pulvinata
TTCGATGATTATCGGAATCTGCAGTCTCGCGCTCGCTACTTTCTTTGCTTTCGGTCCGTGGATTTACTTCAACTTTCACGATGCTCGCAGGCTCATCCCATTTTTCCAGTGATCCGCCAAATGCTAGTCAAGGCAAATCAGCAATTGGATCAGGACGAGCAGGGTGCGATCAAGGAAGCGACGAAGGAGCGTCTAGAAGGAGCAGCGAAGCTGGAGGGCGTTACGCTTGAGGAGGCGATGGAGAAGAAACGCGGATTCCGATACCTGTACTGAGTCGGTCCGAACATCCGTAATACTTGTTTTTATTCCTCCCGGCTCTACTGGTTAAGTGGATGAGAGTCTGGCCCTGGACGTAAGTATATTTGACAAGGAGCTCATTGCTGGGCTACCATCGTTCGTCAAGTGGATCACTCATAACGATGCAGGATATGACGCTGTCGATGTCCATGTATGTCCCTCCTGAGCCCCGAGCCCGTTCCCTACCCCCGTCTGGCCCACACACCTTCGCCATCTGGTTCGGCGTCTGCGGCGCAGACTCCCCACCGCCATCGCCACATCACCCCCGCCCTGTCTGCGCTCCTGGCCATCCCCTTCGGCCCAATCTCGTCGTCGCAAACGACACCCACCTCCTAGGAACATCGAGCTGGGGAGCTTCAGTGGGTGAGGCTGAGTCCTTGGCAACGAGGGCGATGGCTTCCACGTCGGCCACGAGGCCATATGCCAGATCCACATGCGCAAAGACGAGGCGTCCGTCACCAGCTCTCCCGCCCCGCACCTCTTGCGCTCGCATCCTGGAACGGTTCAGGATCACGTGATCGAGATCCTCACGGGGGGTGTACCCAAGTCTCCTGTGCAGACTCCCGATAGATGAAACTCGAGCTATCTTTTGGTATACCTCCCCGACGCGTTCCCGGGAGCAGCGTTCGGCGATAAAACACGTCGACTCGAACGCTCCTCATGCCACACGAGAAGTGCTTCTGTCCCTCTCCTCTCTCGTCTTTGCGGCGGCGTTTGAAGACAGGGATGAACTGGCACTTAACATCCTCCGCACATGCGCGGGCATCTTCGCGTCCCAGATTCCAGTGTTCCTTGGGCAAGCTACAGAGGGAAAAACCCGTCTCGTCGACGCGCAGGATAACTTGTTGTCTCTCGTCGGCTCGCTGGTGGGCGTGGAGGAGTACTGCAAGATGACCCTAGATGAGTTGGCTTAGCGCGGGCATGTCTTCCGCTATGTCATGTTCATAGATGATGCAGCGGCCGTTGGCGCTACTGGTCTGGACGCGTCGTGCAACTAAATAAGGCGATGGCGTATTTCTTTCTGGAGGTAGAGTTAAGTTATTGTTGGGTATTCTCTCTGTCACTTATGTCCTTGGACCTTGGGAAGTGCAATGAAAGCTATTTTATACCAAGCCAAAAACCTGCCCTTCCCCCATTTCAACTGATCTCGGAAAACATTCACAGTATGACCTATACTACTTCTCCTTGCATACACGTAAGCAAGTTTATACATTCGCATTTCTTCCTCCGCGAGCATATTCTGATGGAATTCCCAGCTTGCAGCTCTTCTCTTCTCGTAGAATGCCGACTCATGAAGCACGGGACTTCATCATGTGGAACAAGAAGTGCGAGTGCACTCGTCTTTCGAAATTCCCACCTGCAGCCGACTTTGGGATGGATACATCAATGAGCTCAGCCGTAATACGGTGTACGTGCCAATCAGCTCTATAATGGGTTTCAGGGCCTCACCCCGGTGCTTAGATTAGATTCCTCGCCAATGATATGCGTTTATCTTCTCAGTACAGGCTTACTTTGCGGCTCATGACCTTGTTCCTGCAGATACTACGCCATTGAACACTGGGGCCTCGTTATTCTTGTATTTAAGTTCCCACTTGCCTATGCACATGTCCTCATGCTCCCTAGCTAATTTTAATATGACTAGGTGATACATCGTGAGTACTGCAAAGTGCACCTCCTAATCCCAACGGGTGGGCCTTATCCGGATCGTGGTTGGAACTTAGGGTGCAAGGACTAAAATAACAGCATGATGTCGTGCCCAGGAAGCAGAGGACAATGTTTCCCGGAATATATTTGCGTTCTGCCGCGCAGTATCCGACACTCACCTGCGAGATGCTAATAACATAGGAGAATCGGAGAAGCACGACAATGCAGTATTTTGCCTACATGTGCATGTTTAAATACCCTGCTCCTCCATCTCCTCCTCTTTCTTTTCCCTCCTCTAGTCTTCAAACTCACCACCACCATGGCCAACCCCGAAAAGAAACCCGAACCCCAAACCAGTGTTGTCACAATCGAGGAGTACCACCTCCCCGCCCTCCCGGACGACTCCGCGCTGCTCCACCCCAGCAGGCGGGCAGAGGCGGAGAGGAAGCTCGTGAGGAAGCTTGATGCGAGGCTATTGCCTACGATTGTGGTTATTTATGTGATGAATTATATCGATGTGAGTGGTTCACTGCTTCGTTGGACGCATGCAAAGGGTGGAGACTGATTTTAGTTGTGTGTGGCAGCGCACGGCGGTAACGTCTGCACGACTGAAGGGACTCGAACAAGATTTACATCTTTCGGGTGTGTGCTATTCCCATTTCATACAATTTATGTCGATTGAAAATGCTTGTGATGCAGATATCCAATACTCAGTCGTGCTAGCTGTCCTTTTCGCTGCCTATTGCCCTGCTCAGATTCCATCGAACATGGTATGCATATAGCCTTGATATGTCATTTTATTCCAAAATCTCATGGATTGCGGACAGCTTTTGAATTATATTGCCAGGTCTTTGTCCCAATTAATAACAGGTCGTAGATATAACGCTAATGCATTTTCCAGGCCATCAGTATATATCGGAACATGCACTATTTTGTGGGGATTGACGAGTGCCCTAGCTGGTGTGAGTTCGTTAAGATGTCTCTAACATGTACCTTCGATAATCGATTCTTGTCTCATTTATTTTTATTTGCAGATTTCGCGTAATTTCGCGGGCTTGCTCACCTGTCGCGTATTCATTGGCTTCCCCGAGGTGTGCCATACAGTTTTCTTAGAAAAATTAGGACATTGAATCTGACATGATAAACACAGGCCGCATTTTATCCTGGTTCCGTGTATCTCCTCTCTCGGTCAGTCGTTCGATTATCTTAACCCAAAATTGCGCATAATGCTCTCGGTGATTAGATGGTATACTCGCAAGGTTAACTCTTCATCTTCTTAGCTATGGCTAAATACTGAATGGGATTCAATAAAAGGAACTCGCACTTCGCTCATGCCTTCTTTATGCTGGACTCATTATTTCAAATGCTTTTGGGAGTGTGAGTGCCTCAGGTTTATTGACGGGATTCTACGAATTCAATGGGACTTCAGCTCATGGCCGCTGGTATACTTGACAAAATGGAAGGGAAGTTGGGAGTAAGGGCCTGGCGATGGTATGTTGTATTTTACTTCTATATTTTAAAACTAATTGTTGTTACCTCCTGGGGGCTGCAGGCTTTTCTATATCGAGGTAGGTCTAGCCAGCGTTACCCATTTGCGTAGATATTGAGTGCGAAATATTTAGGGTGCAATCACCGTATTTATTGGTCTCCAAGCTATGTAGGAATATTTATATCTGGCTTGGCGCAGAAATATACTAACATTTTATATCCTAGCTGGCTACTTCCCGACTATGTAAGTATTTGAGTCCATATTTTTTGCCTGGTCCTTTCTCAACGGATAATAGCCACATAATACACGATGGATTTCTCCTGCTGAACGCCGCCTCGCACGAGTACGTCTGGCCGAAGATGCCGGAGAAGCAGACGAGGATGGGATGCAAGATTCGTTCGTACTCCCACACGCGCCTCTTTCGAGAGTGGAAGCTTATGTTTTGAGGGGTTTTTTCCCCAGGGCCTGGGAAGGCCTCAAGATGGCCTTGAAGGACCCGAAGGTTCCAATCTTTGCGATGATAAGCTTCTCACAGCTTTTAGGACTCGGGTTTATTAATTTCTTTCCTACGTGAGTGATTCACCGATCCTCGGTGTTTGCTTTTACTCTACGAACTGAATTTTTGACTAGGCTAACTGCTACTCTGGGATTTTCGACGACGGTTACACTCCTGCTTGCAGCGTGAGCATTTATGATGCAGTCTAAATTCAATATTGAGATTCTCAAGAATATTTAGGCCTCCGTGGATCCTATCAGCGGTCGTTTGTGTCATTAATGCTAAACATGCAGGTCAGATTCTGTTCCTCTTTTCATGACAGTAGACCCACTATGAACTTGGATAGATAAGACTGGAGAGCGATTCTTCCACCTCGCAATCTGGTGGTGGGTAAGCATTGTTGGCTACATCATTTCTCTGTCGACTATGTCGGTCGGGGGACGGTATGTCTCGCTGTTCATGATGGCATGCGGTGAAGCTGGTCTTGCAATGACGTTGGTCTGGGTGAGCAATAGCATTCCGAGGCCACCAACCAAACGAGCAGCTAGCATTGGAGTCGTGAATGGATTTGGAAATATAGGCAATTTGTAAGTAGCTCTATGCCTCATAGCTCCGAGGCCTCTTCATATGTCTGCATCCATCATTAGAGTGAGTTCCTTCGTCTGGAAGACGGAATGGAGCCCGCAATATCGCCCTTCGATGATTATCGGAATCTGTAGCTTCACACTCGCTACTTTCCTTGCATTCGGTCCGTGGATTTACTTCAACTTTCGCGATGCTCGCAGGCTTATCCTATTTTTCCAGTGGTCCGCCAAATGTTAGTCAGGGCAAATCAGAAGCTGGATCAGGACGAGCAGGGTGCGATCAAGGAAGCGACGAAGGAGCGTCTAGAAGGAGCAGCGAAGCTGGAGGGCGTTACGCTTGAGGAGGCGATGGAGAAGAAACGCGGGTTCCGATACCTGTACTGAGTCGGTCCGAACATCCGTAGTACTTTTTCTATTTCTCCAGACTCTACTATTATACGGGTGAAAGGCTATCCTAGAGAGCAAAGTACCCTCTGGCGAACTTCAGTGCACCGGGTTGATACCGCCTTAATGAATAGTATTTGACCCGGGCCGGGGCCCGGAGTGGACCCCCTGTCCCGAAGGCAACATGACTTAAGTAGCATCGATCAGGATGGTTCCATACATATTTCTCGTGTACGCCCCTTCTCCTTCTTATCATACGTGGACGCGCGGTGGTTCACATCTTGTGACAGTTTTAGGACAATTCCGTCGACGGAGACGCTAGCTGACTTCCCTATCTAAACCCGACTCGGCTTCAGCTCATTCATATAACCTACCCACCTGTCTACCCACCCTACCACCCTCGATTCCAAATGGCGCCCAGAGTTCTCATCTGCAGTGCGTGTCCGTGTTGTAATTCTTGTTATTTACTCACCTGTTATGCAGGCCAAATCATCTGGGCCCACGAAGATGTCACCGCCCTGCTTGGAGACATCGCTGACATAGTGGTACGTAAAGTATACAGCGGTGATTTATTCGGCTCACATACGTATCTTTACGACCATTCAGTATGTCGATTCACCCAATCGCGCAGAATTCCTGGCTAGCTTTGCGCCTGGTGGCAAGTATGAAGGGACCGTAGGAATTTATAGAGAAAACGGGTCCGCTGAGAAAATTGGTGTATTTGACAAGGAGCTCATTAATGGGCTACCCTCGTCCGTCAAGTGGATTGCTCACAACGGTGCAGGATACGACCCCGTCGATGTCCATGCGTGCATTGCCAAAGGTTTTTTTTTTCTGCCACACATATTCAGAGTAGACTCTAGCTAACTACTTTTCAGGAATTTATCTTTCCAACACTCCTGGAGCTGTCGACGACGCGACTGCTACTACCGCCCTCTACCTCCTCATCTCAACGCTGCGCCAATATTCGATTTCCGAGCGGTCGTTGCGCGCTCTCAAGTGGAAACCTTCCGGTCTCAATGCCAAGACCCACGACATAACGGGACGGACACTTGCAATTCTCGGGCTCGGCGGCATTGGCCTGCGCTTCGCAGAGCTCGTCCAATCCTTCCCTATGCGGGTTATCTATCACTCACGGACGAAGTCGGCGACCGCCCCAGCGTGGTGCGAATATTTCGCGAACGTGGAGGAGATGCTGGCGCAAGCGGATGTGCTGAGTATCCATGTTCCTCTTCGCAAGGAGACGGAAGGTCTTGTCGGCGAGAAGATGATCCGAGCACTGAAACCTGGAGGAATCATCATTAACACTGCTCGCGGTAAGGTGATCGACGAGGAAGCATTGATTAGAGCTCTTGAGGATGGTCACGTATGTGGAATAGCTCTATATATTTATTCCTTCACTCATTAACGACCTCTACTAAACGCAGCTTGCAGCAGCTGGGCTGGACGTATTCCCCAACGAACCCGAAGTTAACCCCAGACTTCTTGAGTTCCCGCAAGTGACCCTCCTCCCGCACATGGGTACCGAGAACCAGGACTCTCAACGAAAGATGGAGGTCCGGGCACTGACAAATCTGCGGGACTTCCTGCAAACAGGAATGGGTAAGGACCTTGTCGTTGAGTACAAGAACACCACGGCCAAGGTGAAGCAGAAATTGTAGATCCGTCTTGCAAAGTGGCTGATGAACCTTCAATTAAAAGACGAGCTGAGCAAGTCAACTGCCCTATATACCATATGTAATATATTGCAATGGACATTATCTTACTTTCCAATTTTTCAGTGCATTATGCACGTTCCGTGCAGATCATGTTACGATGTGCATGAGGTAACCTCGAGGTCAGGAGGGTATAAGCACCTGGAAAGCCTCGTCTGCTACTAACTGCGACCCTACTTACTGCATCAATGTCAGTTGAACGAGACGGTAGTATCACTCCTCAAGCCAGGAAACTGAAGACGTTGCCCATCAACACAGAACTTATGTCGGTCCTGGGTTGTATAACGAACAGCTTGAATAACATGTATGTGCTAATTTTTTTTAATACTTGATTGGATGCTTTCTGAGATGCTTATTTGACCAGCGGAAGAGAATTCGATGGGCTGGACGGCCATTCAAGCAAGCTCCTGGGCTTGAAATCGACGGAGGTGAGAACATCGAGGATAAATTTGCGAGTCTAGGTAATCATGTCACCGCTAGGAAGCTACTCTGCGCGAGATTCAAGCATTGAGAGAAAGACTCTGGGAGCATGACCTCGCTCAACAGAAAGAGTTCGAAGAAATGAAGAGGAGCATAACCGGGTCCCTGAAAGACCAGACATCTGAGCTGATGAAGTGAGTTCAGATTTTAATTGATTCATCAGGAGTCCACTAAAAAGCCATGGTTTAGACCCTATATCAAACAACAAGTACAATCGGAACTCGCAACACAAATCAAGCAGCAGGTGGACGTACAGATCTGGGAACACATCCCGGTGCCGCTCCAACAGCAAGCAGAGGAGGGCAGGAAACAGATCATCGAAATGCGGGCTTGCTTGGCTAATTCGTTCGTCCACCGCTACTTGGCGGGCTATGTATCGCGATCATTTACTCATATTCCAGCAGTGAGGCGAGGACAAAGAATGCGATTCTGGATGGTACAAATCTCGACGAGCCGTTTGCCCCGCTGTTCACCTCCGAAGGAAAGCAGAGCGCGTATTTTCCTGCAGACTTAAGGTCGTTGTTGGCGTATAATCGTGAGACTTTCGTTTTGGTTGCTCGGAAAACGGAAAAGCTCACTGAACAGACACGTCCCGTTTTGCAGCTGACGATGTGAAGGCGCTTGTGAAGGATTACGGACTTGTCGAGGACGACAGTCGGGAGGTCAACTTGAATAGCTTTCTGACATATGCCGGTAAGTGTCCTGGCATATGATAAGGATTTATCTGGGGCTGATAACGCGAGGTCCTTCACAGGCGCAGAGCTCGAACTGGTTGCGAGCAACGATGGCGCAGAGTAAAGCATTTCGCAGAGACCACAATGCATGCCGTTTTATTATGATATACAGATGGATATCGCGACGATAAGTTTAAATGTGAGGCACCCTCACTAGGTCCACATGCTTCATCTTGGATGAAGACCTATCGCGTGACTTAGATTGACGTGCATACTGTGCATGTCATGCCCGAGTACACATGGCTGTCGTTTTCTTCGCTGCTGGACGACGGGCCCTGGACATCGGATTCTGATAAATCTAATCAAGTGCTTGCGGGCTTTATGTCGTCTTAGTCAGACATCCAGAATCGCCAGTCATTTAGGAGACTCGGCGGAGACTCCATCAGATTGGCAGCGAAAGCAGCCGTCGTACCATAGAAGCATCTGCCAACCAGAACTGGAATTCGAGGCAGCTGCACCGCACTGAGGGCGCAGAGGCGAGAAGTAAACAAAGAGGCTTCGAAACCTTACTTTGTGAGCGCTTGCTCTTTATGACTTCTTACCCTCGTTCCCCCAGTGTTATCGCGCCCTCCTCCAATTCAGTGTCACCCAAAAGCATGGGTACACCTCCAGACCTAGTCAATGAACTCATGTCCTCCCCGAATAGTGTGGCAGCTGGGATAGGAGAGGTGCTACAGGCACTCGCTGGGGCCTCTGCTAACAGCAATCCCAAGCCAATCATGATCGAATTTGGGAGTCGTGTTATGGCGCTAGGAAGGAAACGAATGGCGGTCATGTCTGGTCGAGTGAGTGTTGAGTGGCTGGAGTAGTTCTCGGCTGAATTGTTGGCTATGGGCCACAGAATGCCTTTTTGTACTTAAAGAGCAAATTTGGGTTGCTGAACTCGACAACGGCGCTGTATCTGCAGGCATCCTTCATAGGCGACGAGGATGCATTCGTAGAGGTAGATATGGACGCTTGGGAAGAACTCGTTCCGCACATCTACAAGTTGCGGATCATAAGCTAGGGAATGAGCGTCTAGGATGGGCTGGACTGAGGCCGGGGAGTGGGAAGGACAACCCACTTACAGGACACCGGAGGGACGGAACAATGTTAGGTGGAATCTGGGGGATGGAAGGGGGAAGCGCAGGAGCTATAAAAAAATTTAGTGTTATTCCTGTCGATGCACAGACTACATGGGCGTCAATGATATGAGGCTGGGAATGGGAGATTGGAACAAAACGATCTGAGACATGCATAGCTGCAAAGTACTGGTGCTAGTTGAGTCGCAAGCTTGGTCGTCGCGCTCGATGAGCTGATGCCTCAGCTCGCTGGCAATAATGCTCCCCAAGGGACCTTCGACGTCGGACAGCACGTGGGAGCGCCAGAAGCGGAAATAGCAGCAAATAAAGGGAGTTGAGCCTGAGTCGAGGCTACGCCAGTTGCTTCATACGACTCCTGCTCAGCTGCCTCGCTGTTTGTAATTTAACTCATTTGAGCCCACCCTCGTCGACACCTCCTTTCATCCTTGTCTATTGTTCATCCTTGACACATGGCGGTAGGCAGGCCAGTGCTCGACTCTTGTTCCTCCTAGCTAACCATCATCTGACAGACCCCAGTGTCTCCCCTTACACAGGTCAATCGAGCCTACCAACGGCTCTCACATTCCGAACTGGTGCTCTTCCTCAAAGTGCGCAGCCTTCCCACATCAGGCACAGACATAGAGCTTGCTTCACGACTCGCAAATCACGACTACCACACATATCACTTCCCAAGCACTCATTCCAACCACCCATCTTCCTCAGCTGACTCCTCGCTTTCTTTATTATCCTTATCCTCCAAGAATCGACGGCCTATGGATCTCCCTGTTGAGATCATAGCAGACATCATGGAGCACCTTGGCGACTGGGAGCTCGCTAAGGCAGTTGGTGTCCCGACGTCAATACCTCAGCCTCTCGAGTGGTCCCGAGCATCACTCACTGATCATGCCGTCCTTTCAGGACATCTCCCTCTTATCCGTGCCGCCAATCCCACAGAGAATCCTCTCACAAGTATAGGTGGCGTTCTCGCAATACGATTTGCCTATGTCAACGTCCTTGAGTACTTCCTTTCGCAACATCACAAGATGTTCCTTTCTGCATTCAAGGGCGACCTCATCCCAATAAAAGCCTCCAGGCATGGCCGTATATCTGTCCTCTCTTGGTGGAAACATGGATTTGAGAAACATCCGGATCTAATACCGCCACCAGCATCAGGCTCAATAGCGATAGCCGTGGATACAGCATCACGGAGCGGCCAGATTGCATCCCTAGACTGGTGGCGAGACTGCGGTCATCGATTCGAGTACACCGAAGCCTCACTGGAGTACGCAAGTGGAAAAAACCAGATTGCCGTCCTGGACTGGTGGAAACGGCAGCATAAGGAGACCGAGCTTCCTCTCAAGATCGGAAGGTCGATGGACATGGCCAGCACCGCGGGACACGTCAGCGTTCTAGAATGGTGGGCAACGTCGCAGCTTGACTTTAAGTATGACCGGCACGCGATGCAGCACGCGAGCTGTCACGGAAAGGTCGATGTTCTGGAGTGGTGGTATAAGAGCGGGCTGCAGCCTCTGTACGATCAGGAGGCTCTCACAAGCGCGACGCGGCATAACAGGCCGGAGGTGCTGGAGTGGTGGGATAAATCCGGATTGGCCATTCAATATCGAATGTGCGATATCGAAGAGGCGTTAGAGGATGCTATTGGGGGCGGCGAAGAGGCTAGGGAATGGTGGAGGAAGAAGGGCGTGGATTTCCATGCGGACGATAAGGAGTGGATGAAGTTGCAGACTTTGAATTAGATTCAAAGCCTGTTCTTGTCTTGGGCTGTTCGCCTTTTAGCTGGGTTTCTCGTGTATGTGACTTATTTTTTCTTGTATTTACCTGATTTCACCCATGGATAATGCTTGATACCGTACAGTTTCGCCATCCAAATCACGTTTTGAGGCTATCCCAGTAAGATGGCATAACAAGCAACCTCTAGCGCTTCTACCCGAGGCCTGGAACCTGAGGCCCTCGCCTTTACTATCTGCTCGGATTCAGCTACTGTTTCCTCCTGTGACTTCACTCCTTTTCAACAAAGGTTTCCACTGAAGAAAAGACTACAGGAATGATCACTTGAAAAGCCTTAATAACGATATATTCGCACCGTAGGACTGAGGGGTGGTACATACCCGATAGCACGTATGCTTTGTATCATTGTATGTGCAATAGACGTTGAAACTTGAAAGTCATTCGTCGTTTGCATATGTGGGGTACTTATCATAATACCCAACGATGGCCTCTTCTGGTAGGAAATCCGGTAAATATATGTAAGCGCGAGGTAGCATTTCCAAGGCTTAACTCTCTTCACTATAGCCTATAGTATAGTGTAATCCCTCGTCGATATTTCAACGGTCATGCTCGAGCTCTTCGACTGTATTACGGCTTGCATACAATTCACCGGAACCTCGGATCTAGCGGATTGTTGTCGCCAACCGGTCCGTACAGCGTGTATGTCTGCATACTCATCACGTGCCATTGAACGCGTCGCGTAGCGGGGTGGGCCCAGGCACGTTGACCAGCCACTGCTTACAGCATTACACGGATATATCCTGGATCGTTAAATCTGCGAATAATAAGAGTTTGTCTCTTTACACCTTAAAAATATTTGAGACAAAACCAAGCTGATAAATGCGCGATAGGGATGTCAGAAAAAGATTTTATACTGCCAGGGGTCAGCCTCGAGGCTCTGGTAAGACCCTGGAAATCGTCTTAGCACATGTACAGCCGCGGCCATGACCTTCTAAGTGACCAGAGATTTAGGGACATCATGCTGTGTTCATCAGAAAATTCTTTACCTTTGTCTAAAGAATAAGCACCTACCCCGGTACGCACTAATAAAAATATCAGATCGGAATGTTGAGAATTTTTTGTATAGTAATAGTATTATTTTATCTACATATGTGACAGTTACAGTGAGTGTGAGCTAAACCTCTCGTCAATTTTAATATTTGCCAACCTCTTCACCTTTTCTGCATCTTGCCAAGCTCGATCACTCTCGCCGTGCAAAAACATGACCTCCGAAGCTAAATCTTCCTGATTGCGACATGAAGGCAGACTTGGAGTGTGTAGCGGGAGAAGAGTCCCATGTGCAAGGGGATCGGGTCCCAGAGTCCATTCCTGGAAAATATTTGAACCCAGGCTTGCTTTTATAGCAGGTGACGCGACGTATACGACTTGCGCTGTCCCATTCATCAACTGCACAGGGCACGTCAGATGTGTAAGATTCGGCATTAAGCCGAATGGAACTTGTTCCACGCAGTTGGAAAGACAGCCCCGAGAGAATTGAGCTGTTACGGCTGCAGGGGAGCAATGGGGAACCCAAAGCGTTAAATGGGTGATTTTACTGAGGAACATAAGACCCTCGGTTGTCGAAGTAAGAGGTTTCCATCGCCATGCTGGCCCCGCAAATGTTAATCGTTTGCACGACCAATCCCAAGATGGATACGACGTGACACCGGTGCTCAGGCTATTGTACAGAAGGTACAATGATTTAAAATGAATCCCTAGAGACTTAACGCTTCTGATGACTTCATAGAGGGGGCTTAAGTCGATAGACCTTTCGGGCCTATCTTGGACTATTGGCTCCCAGCATTCTGTACTCCAGAATCTCTGCACCATCTGCGAGTATTGGAGCGCAAGACGCGATCCATTATGTCTATGACATCTTTGTAGGAGAATTGATTGGACGAACGAAGCTACGTGTTGGGATGAGCTGAGTATGACAGTATTGAGTAGATATGGCATCGTAGCTTGACGGACAGCGTAAGACACTGATGCCAATGAAATAGCGGTGGCATAATAGGATCGGGAAGGTGAAAACGTTTCGTCGACCACAGGAGTAGCTGCCAGCCGGATAATTTCTAGAGCCAGCTCCGTCGAAAGTTCGGTGAGAGGGAAGCATTGAAGCATTTTGATGAATGAGGCTGCGCAGAATACTGGAAAGCGGAGGTATAGCAGTCCTTATATAAAGCGCCAAAGCGCGCCCAGCTCAGTCGCTTAGATCAGAAATCAGGATCAAAAAAATAAGTCTTTTGTGTGGGTCCAACACGGAAATGTCGGTCGAGAAGCAGCTTCGGGACAATGAAAGTTTATACATAGTCTGAGAGAGTCTGAGGTGGACTGGGTCAAGAGTATAGATATATGGAGATGCTTGTGACCCAGAGAACTTGTCGACGTCTGGAGTGCGGAAAAAAGGGTCTTTGTTATCCAAGAACAGAAATTCATTGTGTTCAGGTCGTTGTGCAGTGTCTGTGGTAAAGAATTGAAAGGTTCTCACCATATCCGATTCCATTTTACCCCGCACTCACTGCACCTCCGGAGTATGAAAGTACCAAAGCCGTAGAACACGAGGGCAGGGTCTCCATATACAGGATGTCATGGCGACAAAAGTTCCTCATGGCCATTAAACAATTGCGTATGTTGACAAATCAATAGCAGAGCAGATAGGTCATCTCGCCGCCATTCCATTCTGCAAACGATTTACTGGATATTGTAAAATAGTTATAAGGCTTAACATGCAACACCTTGACATACAAGCGTAAGACTTAAGGTGGCTAACTTATAGTTGCGTCGTCTAGACTCCTCTATGATATACATGCATAGCTGCTTGTAATTCGTTGTTCTTGTCTGTATTCGGGCATAGGATACATTGCCACGGAGTGAATTATGGTGGTTCTCGAGTTACAAAGAGGTTTGGTGGTAGTTTCATTCATGTTGCCAGTCACAGTCGCGACTACGTGCGTGAAAACTGGGACCGGCGAAGTCCGACAGGCCCCGACACGTGGACTCGTCCCTGGCAATACGGACCCGGACTCCACAGCCAGATATCACCCTCCGAAAGGGGCCTTATTGAATACCCTTGGGTTTTATGATTGAAATAGAATAATCATTACTCTCTTTCTGCTTCGCTGTCTACCTAGTGGGCTATAAGCAAAGTTGAAGATGCTTATCATGCTCCGTCTCAGAAAGCTACGACTCGCTCTTGGATTTACTCGCTCTTACCTCACTGTCATGACGTGATCGAATTGTAACGTTTACGCGCCTTCATGATCCATGTATAGGTTCCCGTAGGTGCTACGACCTGAAGGCTTGAAGACTAACCTGAGCTCAACAACTCTAGGTGCAATCTTGGAGTAATGTTCTGCTATCTTTCATCTCCAGGTCGAGGTCCTTCAAAGCGATAAAGCTTTTCTGCACTTTCTCAAGTTCGACCGGGGGCGTTGCATATCTTACCAAAATTATCTATTGGAAAAGCGCTTAGAGAGAAGTTTATGTCGCATGGAAGTCGTTTTCCGGAGCTCCGAAGTCATGATGTGACCTGTTCTCGTGGTCAGTCTCAGCCTGTAATAGCTCTTCTCCCGAGATTGATTTGTAAACGTATCTTGCAGATAAGCGTTATAAGCGAACGGGAACTGCATTATATGTCCACAGTCCAGGATTTCTTCTAGCATCTCATTGCCATTGTCCCTTTCCCATAGCTATCAGCGATTATCATGACGACCTCCCCGAAGAAAATGCCTTACGGTACTGTACGCGCGTCGCATAATTGGATATTAGTACTAACCTTGCCATAGTGAGGCTTGGGAATTCCGGATTGAAAGTGTCCAAAATTATTTTGGGTACCATGCAATATGGTAGCTCTGATTGGCAAAAGTGGGTCATTGGAGAAGAGGAAGCAATCAAACATGTCAAAGTAGCGTAAGTCCATGTATACTTCACATATTCTTTGATTGAACTCTTGTTATTAGTTACGACGCAGGCATCCAGACATTCGACACTGCAGATGTAATATACTCTGCTTCAAGGATTAATTCATGCTAATTGGTCTAAACACCAGGTTTATTCGAATGGGCTCTCGGAGATTATACTCGGGAAGGCTATTAAACAGCTCGAACTCCCTCGTGATGAAATTGTTGTAATGACCAAGGTATTTATATCCTTGTCGCTTGCCATCTGCTCGTTGGACTCATATATAATCAAGTTGTACAATACAGTAGCTCGGGAATATGGCACAAACCTCATCATAGCTCAAGCGAAACCCGAAGAACTAGGATACGTGAACCAGCATGGATTGAGTCGCAAGGTCAGCTAGCTATTTTGGGGGGGACTTGAATGCTAATAGAAGATTCTCCTTTCATCCTATGTAGCACATTTTCCAAGCTGTTAAGCACAGTCTAGAGCGCCTGCAGCTTGACTACATAGACCTCCTCCAGTGTGAGTGTCTCTTGCACCCATGCATATTATGAGGTCACCAAGCAAACGTAGGCCATCGATTTGATAATGAGACTCCTATCGAAGAAACTGTGTGTCAAATATTTATGCCCTATCTATCGGCAGTTGATCCCGTCGTTCATGCTGTAGATGCAAGCACTGCACGATGTTGTTAAAGCGGGATACGTGCGTTATATCGGGATGAGTTCTTGCTGGGCGTGGCAGTGTGAGCACAATTCATCCCTCCATTTCTTGTCATAATTGACTCGTCTTCAGTCCACGCAATGCAGAGTGCGTTACTTCATTCTGTTTTACATTGTCACTGTCAGCTGAGGATACGAACATTGCATAGACTATGCTATCCAAAACAAGTTAACGCCTTTTATTTCTATGCAAAACCACCACAATCTATTATACCGAGAGGAAGAGCGAGAAATGTTTCCGACCTTGAAAGTATGTTACGTTGAGATACGAACGAGTTCTCATGCTGATTAACATATTGGAAGCTTTTCGGAGTGGGAGCAATTCCGTGGTCTCCGCTTGCACGAGGACTGTTAACTCGACCCTTGACAGAAGAAACAAAGCGGGGCTCTACAGATTTGTGAGCTATGGCCTAACGTTACGTTATAATCAACTGATCTTGCAATTACCAAAGCTTTATTGGGAAATATTCCAACGCAGAGAGCACGCCAGAAATTGTGAAGCGGTGCGTCCAGACACATTCTTCAGGGAGAGTACAATTCATAGCCGATTCCCGTTTGCAGCGTTGAAGACCTGGCCAAACGAAAGAGTATCAGCATGGCACAGGTGGCTGTTGCTTGGAGCTTGCATAAAGAGGGTAAGCATAGTGAAGGTTTATTCTGGACTGTCAAGTAGCACTGACTCTCTAATGATGTAGGAGTCACGGCTCCTATTGTGGGTACTACAAGCCTCAAGAACTTGGAAGATATCATAGGTATGAGTGATGTTTCAGAGTCATAATGAAATGCAGAGCTAATTTTCTGAATAGGCGGAGTACATGTTACTCTTACTAAGGAGGAGATCGCATATCTTGAAGAACCATACAAGGCCCAGGAGATTATCGGGCACTGAATCCTCAGAGCACACTATAAGATAGTAAGCACCACCTAATAATGCATATATTTGCCAGATTGCTTATGACAGTCTTTAAGTTTTCTTTTGTTTACAACTTTCTTTGTTCTTCTGTGCGTTATTTATACGCCCGAGAAATATGAATGCAGACCTTGATTTCGCTTGATCCTGCCACTTGATCCTACTTGGTTCTGCGCAATCGTCGGGAATCACATTCATGTTGAATATGCTGGGATTACCTTTGATCATACGTCATGACTGAGACTACTGACTTCTGGATGGGATGCAATCGAAGCATGGCTTTTACAAGGATATGATTTGCCGACCACGAGTTGGTTGCTTTTCCCACTCCTCGACGCCTCAAGCAAGGCTCACTACCTGAACGGCACAAACCAAACAAAAGCTTAGAAAGGGGGTTATCTTGAGAATCGAGATGCCGATGTCGGTATGTGCCTATCAATACCTATTATACCATGATCTCATCAAGGCCTGAGCGCTGAGTGAGCCTTGTATGGGTTATGAGGGCATATGTTGGCGTGTGTATGTATAGTAGCAATCGTCTGGATTCCGGCTTCTTAGTGGATCGGCAAATCGTCAGGTGTTGTTGCAATCATGGGCAGCTTTAACTTGAAGTAGTGGCCTATCTAGGTTTCTACACTGGAGACTCAGAGCTCTACTGATAACTCTAAGCCACAGGAACGTCGAATTTGTAGAGCCTTTTGAACTCTGTATTAAGGTGCGTCTTATTGACAATGGACTTAACGTTCCTACTTAGCACTGTCTACCCACTGCACGGATGTCATTTTGCGGGCCTGGTTAATTACTACCCCTGGATAGGACTGTACTAGAATCCAATTGATCTGCTTGCATCTATGTAGATTCCTCGCTTGTGAATGACGCCCAGGCTTGGCTTCAGCCTTGCGGACCTGCGGCGCCTCGAGGCTACTAACGCGCCCACATGGATATACAAGTACTCACAACGTATAAAATCAGCAGATAGACCGCTGAAGGAAATAGGAATCATCCTCAAGTCTGATCTCTCTTCTATATCAACATTTGCTATCTTGCCCGATGTCTTGTTACGAATGCATCCCTACAACATATAATATGTCGGAAGAATGCTGGACGCCACCGCCTGAATCAAGTTCAGATTCCACAAATCCTTCACCGATGTGTCCACATGGATTCATAATCCAGGAGCCACTTTTCCCTATTTCTAGTCCTTTCTCTCCGTCCTCCGTCTCGTTTCACCTCCCATCCGAGTCTTCACCGGAGTCGGATTTATCTTCCCCAAGTCCGAAGAGTTCCCCACCTCCCTCAGACTCAGAGCCGTCTTCTTCGATTCGTTCTCCCTCGAATTCCCCTCAGTAAGATAACTAACTTATTGCTGGATCTATTGCTAATCCATCCATTATGCACGAAAGGGAGCTGATATCCCTATGGCCACTTGAGCCTACCAACTCGGACGTCCACATTTCGGATTCGGATGACGAGTTACCAGTTAGAAACACTTTCTTCTCTGCGCTCTGGAAAGGGACAACACCCTTCGCATTCAACCGCGACGAAGTAATGATTAGCAACCTCTACGGGAGGACGCCGGTATACAATATTGTCAATGTGGCATGTAAGATATGCTAAACTTATGATATTTAGGCTGAAGTATTCCAATCGGAATCCGCTTTAAACTACCGTCATAGACATTCAAGTTCAACATCGTCCTCGCCATCCTCATCCACTCACTCTAGTCCCTCGTTCAGGTCCGACGCCACTCTGATCGACGGCAGAGAGCATGAGGATGTTCCTAGTAGTCCTCTTCAGGATAGTCAGTCCACTGTCAGAAGTCCACAAAGTATTGAATTGGACTGTCCTATGGGCAAACTTGGAATTGATACCATCCTGGTCCATATGTCACCTGTATTCCCGTCCTCTGACATAATTGACTCGATGACGCGACTTGATCAGCCTGAACAAGGTTCTCTTTGGCCCGTGGACAATACCAGTTTACCGTCTGACGTCCTTGACGTAGAGCTCACACAATCCATACCGCTGCATGGTGTACGGGCGTCGCAGTCTTCGTCTCCCTCAACCAGTGGCGATGCTCATTGCGTCGGTTCCCTGGGATCTCTGCCAGGTGCATTGGTGGACACTAACGGGCGTTCAGAGAAAGGCAAGAATGAGGGCCCTATACGGCGTGAGAAGACGCAGTCTCTGGAACGTGCACGTTGTCAGGCCTCTCCCCGTTCTTTCATGAAAGATTTGCAGCTTGCCTCCGCAGAAGTGCTAGAAGCTAGCGATGGAACGGTATCCCCGTCTCCTTGCAGTTCCCACAGGCGACTAGCTAAGAGGCGTGTCTCTTATGACGAGGGAAGTGAGGATTTCAGTCCAAATGCTAAGTCTGTGACACCGAAAAAACGTGCAAAATCAGCGTCCAAACTCGCAGTGCCCAAGCCAACAACGCCCAAGGCAGGACCCAAAGTTTACGCGTGCCCATTGCCAGGATGTTCGAAGACCTTCACGCGGAATGGTGATGTAGCCAGGCATATCAAGTCTGCAGCCATACACAAGGCTTCTGTTCCTCAGGACTTTGAAAGCGATACACGATGTAGAATCTGTGGAGAGGAACTTTCTCGCTCCGATGCTCGGAAACGACATGAATTAAAAGGCGCATGTGGAAAGCGGACAATTCCTCGTTCAGAAGATTACTTGCAAGCCATGGAGGGTGTTATGTGATGATATTCTTTGTAGTGATACATACGCATTACGCATAGTAACCTGTCATTTGTGCTTGTTCATTTATACCCTTCATCTGTATTGGAATTAGACATTTGTATCGTTAACAATATGACCTATTTCTTCTTTGCACTAATTAGGATTTATTTTACTGCTAGCACTCAGAATGCCTCAGAATACAAACCGTTTACCACAAATTAAGCAATACTCTGCGCTTTCAAGTCGTCGTGTTTCAATGTCGTGAAACTTTCTATGTGTCCTCACGCACTATTATCGATAGGGATAAGAGTTACCAGAATTGCGTTTTGCATGTGCGTCTGCACATATTAATCAACTTACGATCGTGCATTGTTTCAATCATAAGCCGAGCTTTTGATGAGTGGCTCTGAAGAAGGCACGATAGTGAATTAGCTTATAATCAACCATAACTGAGAGCAATCGGGGAGCTCGCTTGAAATAAAAATAGCTTTAGCCTTTAAGTTGCTTCAACCTCAACTCTCTTCAATGTCCTCACCAAGCTACGACCTCACTACAGTCACGGAACCAGGAGTCCTGCATCATCCGAATCGCCACAGCTGATGGTGCTTGGCATTACACAACGAAGGGTTTGCTGAGAGTCGTGATCTCCATTTTATAAGATCTGGAGGAAGGGTGACCGGTGACCGGTGACCGGTGACCGACGACGGTAAAGAGGTCACAGAATCTCAGGGTATTTTGTAGATCGAAAAGACGTCCCTTTAGTCTGGCGTAGCTAGGATCCAGAAGCAAGACGATAGAGAGCAAAAACAAGTAGCAGAGAGAGCGGGACCACACCAAGCAAGCATTCGGAGATAGAAAGGCTTTCAACATAGAGCGGATGGTAAGAATAAAGGGCAAATCGACTTTACATCAATGCAGGGTAAATACATGGGATGGGAATGTGACGGAGCTTTGCAAAGTGCGGATGTTCGGAGTGGGCGCAGAATGCTAACCCTCATTCTCGTGTAGATGCCTGCAAGAAGTTAATAATCGAATAGCGACCATCAGAGGATGCTGGACGTACTCTCCCAAGACTTTGTTCATTTTGAACATGTCTATCTTATCCACGCCGAACACCGCTTTGAGGTTGGGGTCGCACATGATTTCGCGCTTGTTACTCGGGTTCTGCAATTCATTCCCCTTGATATACACCCAGAGCTGTTTGACCACTTGAGGTCTGGACATTTTATCTACTTGGAGAACGGCAGCTAATGGTTCACTGAGCAACAGAATTAAATATAAAGTTGATACATATCACAGCATTAAGCCCACCTGAGCACGTATTCCTTCGCAAATCCGCCTTTGGCGGACCCGCCTGAAGCCCTTTT
>JASFDH010000711.1:0-20261 GCA_036937195.1 Nidularia pulvinata
TGCCAACAGGTACTCTTGCATCCCGGAAGAACGCATGTGGCAGGATGGAAGGGGCTGAATCTGCAATTGGTACTGTCGCATGGAATCTAGGGCGGATAGGAAATCAGAGTCATCCGCCATTCAAGCTGGCCACACTGACTATTTCCTCGGGCTAAAATCATGTCAGTGAGTCGAAAAATATTTTATTAATCTAAGATACACGTACCATCGTTTCCTTATGGCCACAGCGGAGGTAAACATTGCAGACTCTACGACACACAAAGAAAATAAATCATGGCGAATTGAAATGGTAAAAAGGATGTCCTTACTGGCGGCGACGACACATAATCGATACTGATTTTCTTGTTAAGGGTACAGTTATGTGGCTGAGCCGCTGAGGTAGGCGTAATAGCTGAAGTTGTTAGATGACGGTGGTGTTGAAAGTTTTCTGGACAGTCCCATTCTTTTATACCTCAAGAAATGAGATCCCGAAATTACTGTGTAGGATTACCGCGCCACATCCCGTTGTAAGCGCTCTCTTCTCAGTCGCGGCTGTAGAGAAGCGGGGATAATCTGCCTAGCCATAAGTCAAACTACGTTCCTGGTCGCATTTCTGCGATGACGTTCTAGAATTAGTTAGTAGATGACAGATGCTCGATTTCTTCAGGGATTGACGTGTATCACATATAGTAATGCACAGTTGGTGCGATGGACTTAAAACAGATGCAAGCGTTTACTTTTGTTGAGTACATAATGGTACATTTGCGAGCTAGCGTTGGGGGGCGCCCACGGATTGGAGATTTGACAAAACGGGGTAAATTGCAATGCACCTAGTGATAGAAAAATTTGAGTGCACCTCAGAACCCTAAACTGGAGCTGTCGAATTGAGAAAACAAAGCAGTTTGGCGATGGTCGTTGTGTGCTAGTTTGGTGGGAAAGTCGCGTTATAATAAGAAGTCGATCCGGTTAGAAGAGCTCTTGTCGGGATGCTAGGGAAGCGTAAAAACCTGAGGTCTGCTCCAGATGACAATCAAAGAGCAGTGCATGTCTGCAATCCACATATGACAAAAATGATACCAGTCGGCCAAGATTATCTCACTTTGTTTCTTAGAATAGAAGAAAATGGTGATCATGAAGAATGGAATCAGCGGATCGGGAGGTGAAGGAAAGTGTTAGCTAAACAAGCACAACAATAACAAACAAACCGGTGAAAGCCTGAACTTGGATTTCACTCATACAGCCACCATCGAATCTCCCGGCTTGACAGCATCTGCACAGTCCCTCGGCCATCGAGACATATCCATGTGAATGGGGGAAAATTCTGATCCGCCCCGTCGAGGAAAATCTGCGCCCAGGGGTTCGGGGAAGAGACCTAAGCATTTCCTGGAAAAAAATGTGCGTTTCATATTCCCTGTCGGTCCAAGTTGACCATACTAGATATTCATCTAATTAGCATCTTTATTTACTCCGTTCTAGGATGCATTGGAGCTGGCTGCATCAATAGCGGGTGTGCAGGAGGAGAAGGCATTGCATAAGGCTGAGAAACATCACAAGGCACAGGTGCGTTGATCGAAATCCTACGACGGCAGTACGTCACACTGACCATACCGTTCTCCGTCCTTGCAGCTTGGTGTGCCAAAGGAAACCCCGAAGCCTCGTATGTCAGCTGTGAGGCTCAAGCTTGTGAGTGCTTGGACGGAGGAGCCTGTCATGCCTGTCAATACGTCGTCGAAGCTCAATTTGATCTTTACTTTTTTAAAGGAAGAAACCAAGGCACTTCTCGCATCTCAACGAGCTTATGCCAAAAAAGACAAAGTTCGGAAGCGAAAACAGGTTTCACAGGGTGCTGGCACACCTGGCGACGGCGATCACGCTGGCCCTTCAGACAGCAAACCCATGAAGGCGACTCGGAAGAGGGTCTCATTCGCATAACCGGACAACTTGCAGTACCATAGCTTGGTGGCGGTTCAGTCACACACTATCGTCTCAGGATGAACCCAGA
The DNA here is from genome assembly GCA_036937195.1 of Nidularia pulvinata. Classification (NCBI taxonomy): domain Eukaryota; kingdom Fungi; phylum Basidiomycota; class Agaricomycetes; order Agaricales; family Nidulariaceae; genus Nidularia; species Nidularia pulvinata. Next base: position 1,982 of record JASFDH010000711.1, read on the forward strand.
TTCCGACATGAGATGACAAGGGGTCTTGTCGCCAATAACGTCAAAACTTCTCGAAGGGAAGCGGATATCCTTTCGGCGGGTCTGGATCCGGTTTTGTAGGCTGTAGCCGTATTTTTGCCCTCTACTTCTCTGTTATTTTTAACCAAATAGCATCATACCGTCGCGCTAAATCGATGTTTCATGGTATACCCACCTACGCCAACTTTTTAGGCTCAATCAAAGATGCAAAAAGAAGTCGATACTGAGTCATCATCAACGTTCATGGACATGGAAAACACTATGTTTTAGCAGTTAACTACGGGGTAGGATCGATCACGGCCGAGATATGCTGTACAAACTTTACTTGGTCGGTCGCGCATTCAACTCAGGGAGGAAAACGACGATCATGTTTTGAATCCGCCGCAGGGATCGTATGCAAGAGTAGCTTGCCGTAATGGTCCCTTGGACCTTGAAGAAATATGCTTTCAAATTTCGTATATTATTAATACGTCTTTCCCGAGGTATATCCTGTTTGTCGGTGAACGAGTATCATTCCCGCCGCCGACGAATCCGTCTACCGCCACGAAAAAACAAATTTCATGTCAGCATCAGTGGGACCATGTGTGTATAATCCGAAGCCTCCTTCCCTGCCACACAAACTTCATTGGCGCATCTGCAATGAGCGCAGTCACGTTCGCCTCCTGTGCTCCGCCTCGGAATGTACCACGAGGGTCTCTTCCAGCGTCTCAAACCAATCCCATATTTAGCTCAGGGGAAAGATAAACCTTTGGCACGCGACAACGCCTCAGGTACCAGCGCATCAGTCGCCCACCGCCGGCCCATCAGCTCGAGAGCATCACTTATTGTTCTTAGCTGAAAAATATAACGGTAGCGTGTATGTTGTCCCTGTCAGATGAAAGGGTGATGAGTATACTTCCTTAAGAATACTGCATCCGATCGAATTGAGAAAATGGAAAAATTATAGCAGTAAAAGGGAAGAATAAAATAAAATAAAAATAATTGCAACCACATGAAGTTTGAACTCGCTGATGCCAGTCTTATAAAATATACGCAGAAAGAGGCCGTGATTTGGAAAGGGCTTTGAAGTTATTTGCAAAGTTTTAATCCCGTCAAGCTGAGCACATGCATCAGAGGCATGGTTTTACACTCAAGAACATCTCTTCGGGGGAGCCCGAGCTGCTAATGGCAGTGTACGACTATGTACAACGTTCACCAAAAGCGAACCAGTTACCCACTCTCGCCAATGACACCGACATCAGTGAAAAACTGAGCGTGGTGCACAAGTCCGGACGCAGGCGGTGCAGCAGAAGTTGTTGACAGAAATAGCAGAGCTGCGCTCCGTCAATTATCAACAAACTTTCTAAGGGGAAAACTGCAAGAAGCAATCCGTGTGCCCTTCAAACAACAAGAACAAAACCTTGGACACTACCACTCGGTGGTAACATAATGATCGAAAATGAACAAGCAGCTCGCTGTCTCAACGCGTATACTTGGGGAGAAAAATGAAAAGGAAGCCGTCACTCCACAGAATTTCATACGCCTCAGTTCTGACGTACGAGTGCAAAGAATATTGTGACAAGGATGCCTTGCCCAGCGGTATATGGTAGCTGAGCCCCAACGCCGTAACAAGAGGCGACCAGAAAGAACATCCATAGACAGCTAATTCGTGAGCTCCTGCTGCAATCGCACGGCACCATGCAACGTAATGCTATGAGTACTGAAAGTAGCGAGGATGCTCACCTGCGCCAGCATCACCGGTATCATTGAAAAAAAAAAAAGCTCCAGATTCAATCAACTGGAGTGACTCGGATACGAACGCGAAGAACTAGACCGTCGGGATCAAACATACTTAACCCACCTAGGCAATGCATGTCAAGTAGCATCGGACACGGTCAATATATCTGCCGTCACCAGTGCTACCAGGATTTAGTGGACGGATTGATAGACTGCAGAGGTCCGAGCTGTCTAACTGTGTAGCCGAGGAGTGTGCACGCACTGATCAGACAGGTAACAAGAGCGCTCTGCTGTCCCGTTCAGTTCGGGAGGAGCCGTCGGGCGCGGTGAAGCGCCCATGGCAGTCGGAAAATCTTCGACGATTAATATCAGCTTCTTGTTGAGTCAAGACCAAGAGAGTTTTGACTACTCGACTCGACTCGCGCAACGAGGAACGCTGCGATGGCCGTGGCGGGTAAGAAGGACGGTCTCATACCAGCGCCAAGAGAGAAGAGAAAGGAAAAAGAAACGGGCCCGATGCAGAGAGTTCTCATTGAGAAGGAAATAGAGAGAGCTGCGATAAAGAAGGTAAGGGATCGAGGCATTGCAAGTGTCAACGGCTCCAGAATGCCAACAGCGATGAAAGAGATGGAAACAAAGAAAGTGACAGGCCGAGTCGGAATGCAGAGACAAGCTTCAAAAAAAAGAACAAAATCGAAGAAAAAAAGCACAAAACAACGAATCACCAAGCGAAGGAAGCTCACCAATACTTCTCCGCCATCTTGGGTTCCATCGTCATCAGAGCCGCTGTAAGGTCTTTATCCGCGCCCCCCAGGGCGTTGCGCGCGAGATGGACTGCAGCGTTCTCGTCAGTGCAAATGAACCGGTCCTTCGGGGCGCGCCAGAGATGGCGAAGGGGCGTGGAGCCGTACCCTGGCTTCACAAGCCCGCTGGAAGAAGAGGCTGCTGGTACGATAGGGAACTCGAAGCGGTGCACGAATTCGGAGGGGTCCGGAGCTGGCGGGGAAGCTGCAGTCTGTGGAGGCGAGTCAGCAGCTGCACCCTCCGGGGGCGGGATAGATGTCGCAGCCTCTGTAGGTGCAGTAGAAGTTTCAGATGCGCCCTCCCCGCTTGCCGCTGCAGGTGGAGCTGTGTCCGTGAGTTTCCACATCTCCCGCAAGATCCACGTCCCCACGAGCCCCACGGTCTCTTCGTTCGTGAGGCTTTTCCACAGCCCGGAGTTGGCCACGATGAGGAAGTCGTAGGGCTTGATCTCGATAGACGTTACCTCCGGCAAGGCGGTGAGGTATGGGGGAACGGGGGGTTGAGGTACGGGGTCTCCCTCCGCCCCAGCCCTCACCTCCCCTTTCTCACTCACAGTGTTCGACACTTCAAGAGGCGGGTCGCCCAGATAATCCCTGTGCACCCTTTCCTGCATCTCCCGGCTCCATTTCAGCGCAGCCATCCCAAACGCGCGGGACACAGGCCGGTCCATCGCGTACAGCCGCGCGCGAACAGCGGGGTCGTCCAGCGCCGCCCCCAAGCGCGCTTGCTCGGTGGGGCTGTCTAACGTCTGCTCCGCGGTGAGAACGTGCACTTCCCACCGCCAAAGATCGTCCTGCTGGCTGTACACCCAGCGCCCAAGCACGGCGCGCATGTCGCCTGTGAGCGCGATATGCAGCTGGCGCAATGCCTCTTCATAGAAGAAGAAGAGGCAAGATGAACCACCGAGGGCGGTGGCTAGAGTCTGGGAGGCGGCGGAGGGGGATGGAGAGGAGATGATGGTTTTGTATCCATGATGGATGATCGCATCGTCGACCTCGAGAAAGACTTCTTTAATCGTGCGGTGCACGCCCTCGATGTAGGTTTCATCCCGAAATGGAGGGGGGCGCTGCTCTGAGGGAAAGGAGTGCATGTACTGATTAGAAAGGAGCGACTGTTCGGCGGCGGGAACGAGGTTATCCAGTACAAACTGGACAGTCAGCAGGCTGTTAAATCCATCACACGCAGTGAAAAATGTGTAGCCATCTGATTCCCTCCATCTACGCTGCACCGTCACGCCACCGTCTCGGGAACTCCTGCTATGGGAGTGAACATGAGGTCAATTCCCAATTCACTTCGGGAAAAGAAAGGATGGAGAAAATAGCTCACTTGGGTAGGCTAATCACATCAAATCTCTGAATGCCTGGGCCATATGGGAAAATGTCCGTGGCCATAGAGAAACGGGCTTTCAGGGGGTCCTGTGTTCTATCGTACGGATAAGTCTGTAAGGGATTTCGCGGATACTTGCAGTAGTCGGAGGCATATCGGTATGCGCCGTTCCCGTCTACCACTAATCTCTTATCATCTGCATATACAATGCGATTGTCGTATAAGACTTTCAAAGTCACCCCAGTGGAGAGTGTAGCAGCTGCTTTGATGAAGAAGAGCTTGTCATGGTTCCCCAGTGATCGGTGGAGTTGCCTCAGCCGAGAGAAGGGGTTGAACATGCGTGTTCTATTGAAAACCGATAGCGATTGAGACCGTCCTTCTTATCCTGATAACTGTGAAGCAACAAACGCCGCTGTCAGCGCTGCGATGACCGTAGTTCAGACGATGACACGGAACCTATATCCAACCTACAGCTGGTGTCGACAGTAAGCGTGGAGACAGCATCGAGAAGAAAATGAATAAGACTGCACCAAAAATGTGTTCGTAGAATCAGCACATCGATTCCAGAGATGATAGCAAGAGCTGAGAAAATTACAGCTCACGGGCGACATCGACGTCGAGCGCCAATCCAGCTAGGGACGGATGGCGCTCGTGGCGGTGCCGCACAAGTAGAGTACCATGTGACTACAATGCCCGAACTGACAAGCGTGGTTGAACACGAACAGTTACAGCTCTCTCCTGAACTTCCACCTCGTCTCCTCCCCCTTAGCCGTCCCGGTGGCATGCTGCTTGAGCATTTGTATACTTTATAACACATTGGATTTCACAGGAATACTATCCTAATTTTGCTGCTGAATTTGCCTGAAGTCCACCCGCGATATGTCCAACACTGCCTCAGGCGCGATCACGCCTGTCATCTCCCCAATCTCGCCGTCGTCGAGCACCAAGTCTGCGAAGCTTCCCCCGAACACGAGCACATATCTGAACTATCTCGCAAACACCTACACAGCTTTGGCACACATCGTGAAGGAGGCGCCAGCTTCCCGCGAAAGTTCGCCTGCCGCCAAAGAGCGGGTCGATACTCTTCGAAAGTGCGCAGTGGAAGCATTCGAGCATGCAAGTGGCAACCCCGCCGACGGGAAATGGGGCGTGCTTTCCCAGACGCTACGCCTGCCCGTCACAAGAGGGCGGTATCGCTGGATCGGTGCACGCGCGGACCGTCCCGTGTCTCTCCCCCAGCCGGGCCCAAGCGGGTGGATCAATGCAGAGACGGAGGCGGAATGGTTCGAGTGGGAGAAGAAGCGGAAAGGCGAGGAAGTTCTAAAGCAGAAGGTGGAGAATTGGAAGAAGAATGTCATGGATTCGGATTCAGTGCTGCAGATCGAAGTGGACATGGAGGAGGCTCGGGAGTCTAACACCGCGGATGATTCTGAAGGCATCAATGTCGAGAAATCCTGTGTAGGGAAGACAAAGGCTACTCCTGCGGAACAGCCGAAACTAGCAGTGAAACCGACGACCATGAAAGTGTCTGCCGTCGCGGACCCACTAAAGGATCGCACTCCGTTAGGGTTTACTGTCGTGAAACGAGGATCCAAGACGACGGTCGGCAAGCCAAAACCATCGGTACCTCCTCCATACCGTGCCCTTGCTGCAGTGGCTGCTCCCAAGTCAACGCGTCCAACAGAGACGAATCAGCGGAAACCCAAGCTCAAACCTGCTGCCGATGATCATACAACGAGCACCACTGCTAAATACAACACCAATGGAGACGACGTCGTGACGGTGGCCCCTCCCCCTGATCCTTCCACTCTCGCTAGCACGAAAAGAGCACGGAGCATTTCTGACATCCCAGAAACGGTAATTAATTCTTTACACACCCTAAAAATCCCTAATAACATCATAACTCCGTTCCTACCCACACAGTCCTTCCTCCCACCCTCGTTCCCCTCGTCTCAATTGGTTACCTCGACCCCCAAAGGCAAGCCCACCTCCGCGCGGCAGAAGCCCGCATCGATACCCCATGTGCAGCCGTCCTCGCCCTCCGTAGAAGAGCCGACCTCCGCGTTGAAGCTCCCAGAGGAATCCCGGCTGCCTTCTCCCCGCGTGACGAAGGTGTACGGGCGGAACACGCGCACCCCATCCTCTTCCCCCCTTATTGCGATACACAGCTCTCCCTCTCCCCCTGCGATACCTATCTCCTATCCCTACCATGTAGAGGGCCAAGCAACCATCAACGGCACGTCTTATCTGCCCGCCATATCCCGCCCTACCACCCCCACGCCCCCTTCTCGCAAGCACAATGGTGAGAAGCGCTCAGCCCCGGTGCAATCACCCTCCTCACCCGAACGCATCCTAAAGAAGGCCAAAACGGTACCTGATCCTCTTTCCTCCTCGCCCCCGCCGTTTGGCATCTCCAGCCACCCCAGCAACCCCCTGGGGCCATTGTCACCTGGCAACCACCGCCCCGCACCCATCCCTGTAACTCCCAAAGCGAAACAAGCGCTGCCTACACTGACGGAGCTCCTGGAGTCGTCGAAGAGGGGCAGGCACACGCATTCCCCGGCGAAAGGGAGGCACCATCATCTCCATGGAAAGGCGGATGGGAGTAGCGAGTCGCCTGTGCCAGAATCAGATGAGGTATCAGTGGCGACTCCCGCGCCTGCTGGTGTTGTTGGAAATAGGAAGGAGGAGAAGGACAAAGACAAAGACAAGGAGTCTGCCTCGAAAGCCCCAGATTCCAATGCACCCAGCACCTCCAACACGCACCCAAAGCCCACGCCCATCCCACGATTCCCCTCGCCGCCCGCCTCTATCGACCCTGATAACCCTTATATGCTTGACCCTTACGCACTCAGCATCGACCTCTCGCTCGACCTCGACTCGCCCACCAAATCCCTCTCTTCCCTCGCGGGGTCTGACTCCGACGAGTCCGAGCAGCATGATCTGGACTTCACGCACGACGTGGGCGCCTTTGATCCCCTGTACGAGTCAACGCAGGCAGGGATCCACCAGAGCCAGAGCCAGAATCAGAGTCAACACGGTGCTACTAAACCCATGTTTGGATGGACTGGGTATAGCTCCCAGTTCGACATCGATGGGCAGGTGGGTGAGGTTGTTCAGCTGCTGGAGAATGACGTGGATTATGCTGTGTGGTTGCGCGATCCTAGTTTAGAGCAAGGTGTGCCGTGATAGGGTGCGGGGTTACTGCCCGAGTTGAAGCCGATGCCTGTCGTGTGCTGTCTGTATTCTACCTGTCGTTGATGGATGTGCTTGATTCATGTTGTACTATGTGGATTCCTTTGAATCCAAACTTTAAAAACTTCTTGAGAGCTCCTGAGGCCTGATCATCATCATCTGGGGTGGGCTTAATCCATCCAACTCCAAGAGTGCAATTGCGGCCGAATAGAATACATATATTGCCAGTGAGTTCCTATGTAGTGTTAGGTAAAGTATATAGTATTTACACCTCTCCCTTCCCGATCTTCGTAACTGTGTCATAATTCATGGCTATAGGTACTTGGTGACCGTTCGGATTCTAAGCGCATGCTATCGTGAAGATGAATAAGAAAAGCAAAAAAAAATGAGAAAGGAAAAAAGCTAGACGGATGAATGGATAACTCTTCGTCCTCCTCCGCCTAATCACCCAATCAAGGTGTTAGAGAGCCCAGAGGTAGCCAAACGGCCTGCCCGTCTTCGTCAACTAGACGATTAAACAGCCATACTATGCCGTCTGCTGTCAACCTCCTGTAGCCTCCGCCCTTCGTCAACTACAATCCCGCTGCTCCTCTTCGTCGTCGTCCCCGAACTCGCCCCGCCCGTTTTCCGCCTCCCCTCAATATTTACCCACGATCCCGCGCCCTTCCGCCCAGGGGGGATGTATTCTTCATCCGCATCCGCCCCCTCGTCACTCTCCTCCTCATCAAGCATCATCTGCGGGCGCGACTTCTTCCTCTTCACTGCTGTAGCCACACCCCCCGACCCGGACGACGACGTCGATGTTGATGAAGACCCACTCGTACGGCTGGGCCCTGGGGAGAACAACCCCGCTGTCATTGCGGACCCAGGGCGGGACGGGGGTAAGGGGAATAGCTCTGGGTTGATGTAGTTCCCATTCGAACCGCGAAGGGGCAGCTCGAGGGAGGAGCGCGCCTCGGTATCGTTGTCTGCGTCGTTGCCGTTGTCGTCGGAGGGCTTGTAGGAGGTTGGAGTCATCACTGCCGCAGCGGAGGAACGTTTCTTCGATGCGGCAGGGCGGGCGGACTCGCTCCCGGGAGGGGGGTCTGGTTTGCGCATTTTGCTGGGGATGTGAGTTAGTGCAGAGGGATAGTGGGGTGCAGGTGTGGACATACGTATTCAGCTTGGGCTCAGCATAGTTGACGCTTTTCCGCGCTCTTCGTTCTCTCCCACCTTGCGCTGCGCCATCGGTTTCTGATGCACCCGGGGGCACCGGACTTGACGAGCCTTGTGAGTTGGGGCGTGATGTCGACTCGGGGAGGTTTGCTAGGAATGCTCTTGCGGCAGAGGGAGCTTCGGCCTCAACTTGATCACGAACTGGAGGAAGAAACCAGAGTCAGTGGCAGGAAGCTCTCGAAAAGGGGGCAACCTCTGACCTGTATTATCGATAGGTTGCAGCGCAGTGCGAGAATTGGTTACATCCTTCAACTTGAACTTGGAGGCAGCACTCATACCATCATCCTCGTCCCTCTGCCTCTTCTTCTCACGGGACCTGGTGCTTTCTACAGCAACTCCATCCTTCTCCCCTTCGGATTCTCGGTCCTTCGGCTTGCTCTTCCGTTTCTCCTTCTTCATGATGCCCTCGGTAACTTCGACCTCCATGACTTCGATTTCCACATCACCATTCACCGCTGCCGCCTCCTCAGCCTCTTCTGCACGCCCAGCTTCCAGGCGGATAGGAGACCCAAACGCCGGGCTGGCGGGTCGTGGAACAGGTAGGGTGTCCGTGTTCACGGTGAGTAACCCACTTTGTCGCCGAGCAGCTTTCCGCTTAGCGGCGGCTGCAATGGAAGTTAAATCCACATGAAGAGGGTGGGAAGGTGTAGGGATAGGAGGCGGCGACGCTACACGAGAGGGAAGGGGAAGTTTCGAGGCGGATAATCGTGGTTTCGCTTTTGACGTCTTGCGTCGGGCGGGGCTTGGGGGCTTTCCTGGGTCTTGTTCGGAGGAGGAGGGGAATGGCTCATCGTCTTCGTAAATTCCGGGGACATTAGGTGGCCGAGATATGCGGCTCCCTTGGGGAGTGCTCGGACTGAAATTTGGGTTGGGGGGTGGGGGTCTGCGTGCTTGCGGGGACGGCGGTGAAGGTGGAATATGTGGTGATTCTTGAATATTAAGGGACTGGCGAAGATAACTTAGGTGTTTTGTGAGGTTGAGGGTCTAGTGGCACAGCATGTGAGTGGGTCGCATGGCTCCGATATCTGCTCCACGTACCGCAGCCTCTGCATCCGCCATAACTTTTCGTGACTTCTCCCGTTCACGCTTGAGCTGAGCAGCGAGCGCAATCTCAGATGCCCGCAACCGCAGATTCTCGGTATACAGCGTGGTTATTTGAGCGTTTAACTCTTCGATACGAACGCTCAGTGTCGAATTAAGCCTATATGTTTCCGCAGTCAGTTCTCGAATATTCTTATGATCGAAAGTAAACCGCACTTAGTGATATGTTTATTGGCTAGCAAGAATTTCTTCTTGACTGCAATGCACCGCCCAGCTTGCTGTCAGTAACACAAACCGAACTCAACGGAATGAACAACGCACAGTTCTCGAACTCGAAGAGAGCATCGTTCTGCCTAGCGTTGAGGGAAGCACGCGATTCCCTCCTGCTCATCGTGGCCGACGATGACTAGACCTGTTGATGATCTGTGGACAAACGTGAGTGAGCGAGCTGGTCACCACGCTCGGCACCAGATGATTGAACACAACATGGGATCACGTGACTTTACAATGCGCCTCTTTCCTGAACTGGCATCATCGCGACCCTGAAGAAATCCCTGCTGACTTCTTTCACACCTACCAACACCCACAATTGTCCCAATCCCATGAACTAAAAATACTGGGCATCAGGTCTGCGGTGCTTCCATCATCATTCTCATCTCATAGTAATTTATTTGCTAATTCATAGTACAGGGGCAAAAAATAGAAAAAGGTGCTTCAAATATTTTACAGTATAACCACCCATTAATCGTTCGAATTCACGCAGGGCATTGGTACCTCATCTCAAAAGTAGACCTGTAAAAGTTTCAGGATCGTGTGAAGTAGATCATGTGGTAATGTACTTACTGCGGCATTGGGTGGACTCGCGGCACCTCCAATTCTTCAAGAACATGCGTAGTCATGTCAGATCACCGCCCAGTGGAAGCGACAAAGAGCAGGTCCACAACTTACATATGGAGAGGCCAAGAAGAGAAGAAGAACGTGTACCGCCCCGTCTCTGCGCAAGTTTCCGACAGTTTCTCCACATCAAAGAATTCTCCTGGATGGAAAACTCGGTAAGCATGTATCATAACGTGCCTCAAGGCGGACAGACCCAGCGGCATTCCCCATAGCCTGATCACCGGGACAATCATGTCAGCTATCGACCTCTTGTCACAATCACGATCTTAACACGAACCCAAGAATAGTCTGACAGTGCCATCACAGAGCAGTTAACTGAAGCACAGACAAAGTATCGAAATCGATTGTTACCTGATGCAAATGCGTTCCAGGAGCAGGCGGCCATTTCTATCCGTGTAAATAAGTTACAGCACTTACTGGATCGGCCGTCAGCTCAGCCCAATGGTATATTTACCTCTAACGCGGGTTGATCACTCGCGATCGCAGAAAAGTGATTATTCCTGGAGCATTCAAAGTCGCCATCTTCGTTAAGCGAATACAGTGCGGCACTGTGGCCAGGAATTACTAATCCACACACCATAGAAACCGTTTCATGTCGTCCCCCTGCTCAATGCCGGCACTGTAGAGGTATCAAATCTTATCAGCTACAATGAATCATAGTAAAATCGAAAAACACCGCCTGACAAGGTCTCCGGCTTTTCACGAAGGCCATCTCGCTCTGCCTGTGTTGCGGCATAATATTTCTGGATGAAGCCCACTCGCAGGATCAAAATGTCGCCCGTACGGAACTGCACCCCCTGGTGCTTAGCCACCGTCTCCAAGTCCGCAACACCGATCCCGTAGCTTGTCCAGGGATCATAAGGCAATGGGGACCCGTTCGCGGTGTAATAGCTGACAAAATCGAGCAGCACTCCGCGGCCGCAAATGCCATGTTTTGCCCAGTCTTTTCCCGCGGCATGAACAAAGGCGAAGCGAGTGGTGATGTCATTCAGGATGTAGGTAAGAAGGATATGTGCGAGATAAGATCAGTGACAGGTCAGATTGAGTACAGATACGAGTAGGACGGGGAGAAGGGGCAGGAAGTCAACGTGAAGGTTAGTTGTGAGCGACATGCCGGGACCGGCGGCTTAATGACATACTTTGGATTCCGATTTTCGCGTGGTCGTGCGCGATATCGTTTGGGTTAGGCAAGGGCAATATGCCTTTGGGAAGCGAATGTGCGTGCGTGCTTTGGAAAGGAGAACGTCAATTACAATTTTTGGGTTCCCGAGTGAGGAGAAGAAAGGCTGAAACGTACTTGTTATAGAAGACCCCGTGCTCCGTCACGCCAAAGTGCCTTAGACCATCTCACTGAGATCCCGATTGCGTATTCTGCCAGACATCCGACAGCACACCAAAAGAGGAGAATTCGAAGGTTATTGTCAGCACCACCATCAAGTTTTATTACCCTTTGCGGTGCAACCAGAGGACCACAGGCTAATCCCAGAAGGTGGCGGAGAGACTCACGATGTGTATCTCATCATCCCTGGGCATTCCAAGTTCCGCGTTCGAGACGAGCATCTTGATCTCTGGCTGCTTGCGACCAAAGACAGGCTGTCGAGATGTCCGGCAGTAATGTCAGAAGACCACATCGTCGCGTAAAGGAAAAGGTGAGAGGGAAATATCCCGAGCGTACCTTCTCTGGAAAATTAATGGGCCTAATTTCGTGATATGTCAGATAACGGATCGCGGGTAGGCGCGTACGGCAGCGTATGTAGGGCAATGGGAGCCAAAAATATGGTAGACACAAATGCCAAGTTGTTAATGACGATCCTCACCAATTGAGGGAAACCGCCTTCCCTGTCCTTGAGTTGTCACGAACGTCAGTGCGAGAATCATGTCACCGTATGTCTAAGTGAGGAGTGGGCACTACGTACTTGATCTCCTCTTGCGCGGCACGCTGCACCACTTCATCCGTAAGCAAGTTCACCGTGCCGAGCTCATCTTCAGGTCCCCAGACTCCCCAGGCACATCCAGGGAAGTTCTTGTAGGCGGGAAGCTCATCGAACGTCGGCAAATTGGCCATGTTGTTTGACGGATTGTCTTGAGGAATGATAAGGGAAAGAAAGGTCTAGTATCTCTTGTGCATTCCGCACAGATAGTGTGTGTTACATTTCCTACAATCGGCCTTTCCAATACCCACGCCGGTTAAAGAGCCTCGTAAGCGGAACAACTCTTTTTTTAGCTCATCATGAGGCCACTTGCCGGAGGACATATGCTCTTTCTTTGTCAATAAACCTCATGGTGGCTGCTATCCTGTGAATTGTTGAAATGTGAAAACCGTGGAAAATAAACTGTTAAAGCCTACCTCTTTGAAGTAATACTAGGTACATTTTCCACGAGACGGAGTACGGTCGTGGAGGATTGTTGGAAAGAGGTGCTCATGACAATTATGACATCATCCAGGGCAACGGCATAAATCCTAACTCCGATCATCCGAAGCCCAGCGAATATCGGATTTACATTCGGCTTTTCTGCTTCAGTAAGCATATAGGTTATGGGAGTTATGGTCTCTTGTCTTCGAAAAAATGGAGTACTCCGGTATCTACAACGAACCTGGATCCGAAAATACTTCGATCAGTTCTCAGATCATTTGAATTTATCTGAACCTTTACTCTTACACGTTTTCTATTTCTCTGTGTCATTACTAAGTAACGCGCTACCATGGCCATCGGAGGAAAGAAAGAATTTTCCCATGCAAAACGTGTAAAATATGACGACTCCAAAAGGGCGAGACGGGAGGCCGCTGCAGGAACTATAACTATTCATAGGATATTTAAGATCCCCGTCTACGCGTTCTTCCAATTAAAAGTAGGCCTGCCCTGGAGTGTCAATGATGGATTGACAACACTATTAGAACTGCTAACACGTACAGCGGCGTTGGGTGGACTGGCAACGCCACCGATGCTTCCGATAAATCGTCATATCAGTAATCAATAACTGCTCACATGAACATGGAGATTTGTGACGCACATATTCAAAGGCCAGGATGAGAAAAAAAAGGTATATCGTCCCGATTCCGCGCAGGTCTTTGACAGGTTCTCTAGATCAAACAACTCACCTAGCGGTCCACGGATTGTATGTCAGTAAAGATTTTTCCCAGAGGCGCTATAGATCATTTCCCAAGGAAATATTCGGCGTACCCAATGGCATTCCCCACAGTCTTCATCAATGACAATAATAGTAGGATTAGTTAGGTTCTATATCATTAAACGGAAAACAGAAAAACAGGTACCCGAGTATGGTCTAAATTCACATAGTCCGAGATCAGCAAGAATACAAACTGAATCAAGGCGCGACGGAACTTGCCTGATGTAAAGTTTCCTCGAACTTTGGCGGAAATGAAGTTCTCTACGGAGAATGTTTGATCGATTTATTCAGGACACGATCGTCGGAGAAGACATACATACCTCTAAAGTGGGTTGGTCACTCGCGACCGCTGCGAAATGATTATTCCTAGGGCCGATTTGTTAGATTTCTGATTATCGCTGAAGAACGACTAACCAAAGAAATCTTTTCATATCCTCCGATTTCTCGATCCCGGCGCTACCAATCGGGAAACTTTGTCAACAGCATTCATGAGAAGCAAGAAGGGAAGGCACGAACAACGTCACACCTTCCGCCAGTATCTCATTTCTCTCCTCCTCCGTCGCATTTTCGTACTTCTGAATAAACCCTCCTCGGATGAGAAGGATATCCCCGGTTCTGAACTGGACATTCTGATGCGCCGCTACGGACTCCAGGTCAGAAACGCTGAACCCATGTGAGGTCCATGGGTCGTATGGTAGGACAGATCCACTTGACGTATAATAATGCACAAGGTCCAGCAGGACGCCACGCCCTGATATGCCATGAGTTGCCCAGTCTGCCATCGAAGTGAATTGAAATTTGAAAGATCGTCGGATTACATATAAGAGTATGTGGCAGTGGATAGGCTCTTACTTTGTATGCCGAGTTTTGTGTGTTCGGCGTCGATGACGTTCGGGTTCGGTAACGACCGAAGTCCAGAGGGGATAGAGTGCACAGGTGTACTAGACCCATTCCATGAGTAAACCTGATTAGTACTCGAGCGCTGCAGAAACTCGCACTTGTTGTAGAACACGCGGTGCTCTATGATTCCAAAGTGCCGCAAACCGTCCCACTGAGAGCCTGATTGCGTGTTCTACATATGACAGCGTAAACTAGTAATTACAGTACACCGTCTGCAAAGACGCACTATGTGAATTTCGTCATCTCTTCGACCCCGAGGATTGATGAGCATATTGACCTCTGGAGGTTTGCGACCGAATAAAGGCTAATAGAATTAAGAAGCAAGATAGTCTTGTTTAATACTCGATATTTGCAAACCTTTGCCGGGAAATTTATAGGCCTGCAGCTCCAGGGAGTAAGGAAAGCGATTCGAGTGTTGCTGCATTTATATCACTCACCAGTTCAAAGAAACAGTCTTTCCGGTTCTACAACAAAGCGATAATTTAGCATTGAAGAAATTCGATAGAGAGCCAACTGAACCGAATTTCTTCCCGCGCAGCTCTCTGCACCACTACGTCCGTCAAGAGATTCACAGTCCCTAGCTGGTCGTCCGGCCCCCACACGTCCCACGCGCATCCAGGAAAGTTCTTGTATGCAGGCAGCTCATCGAATGTCGGGAGGCTCGTCATGTTGCAGTATAGTCCACTGCGAAGGTGGAGAACGTTTTACGGTGCTACCTTCTCTGCACGCGGTCAATGAATAAGCGTTCCAAGCCTACATTATCTGCTCTGATATACACAGCGTGCGAGCACATACTCATTCCAGTATCATCTGACCACACAGTTTTCAGAAGGAAGCAACTTTCATCATCATCATCTATACATGACATTCGAACAGAAAAATTGGGGAGTCGGGTAAAAATACACTGTTGTTCGCTGAGAAAGAAAGAAGGGAGAATAAAGATAACGAACCCCTCCTCGTCGGGCTTCCGTCGCACCACACACGCAGCTTCTTACACGACGCTTATGGGAAGAGGAAGGGCTTCCGTGCTGCCTCCGTGAATCTAGAATGCAGTAATAAGAGGTCTTGCCAATGCGTCGCCATTCCAAGTCCACGCGATGCCCATGTACTACTCACGTGATTGCCGTTCAACCGCGACACTTGAAGTTGAACCACATTATCCACGAATGAATGGATGCGCAAGTGCCTCGCGGGGCGTGATGCGTCTGCTTGGGTCGAGCGCAAGACATTTGTCCAGCAGGTCGATGAACGAGAGGAGAAGCTTGTTCTCGTCGTCCTTGAGCTTGACGCTCGTAGGCGGCATGAGCCGTGCGCGGAGGTCGCGTGTGGGTTTGGAGATATGCACTTTGCGCACAACATCCTAGCGAGCAAACACTCGTGTCAGCCAGATCATTCATGAGAGAAGGCAAATAGATAAGAAGAGATACGTACGTTTCCCGTGACCCTATCCCGCTCAACACTCTCAAACCCACCCATCTCATCAAAATACACCTCCCCAAATTTCGCCTTCTTCACCATCTTCCCGTTGAACCGCCCCTTCAGCTCCATCATGAACAGCAGCATCTGGTTGTTGCTCCGCCCAGGGAATAGGATCTTCCCGGTGTACAGCTCATACAGTGTGCACCCAGTGGACCAGATGTCCAGGGACGGGTCATACGGCACGCCAAGAATGATCTCTGGCGCGCGGTAGAAGCGCGAGACGAGGTAGGGTGTGATGTCGTTCTCGGACGCGTCAGAGGCGGAGCCGAGATCGCAGAGTTTGAGGAGGGTTTTTTGTTCGTTGACCTGTGCAGTCAGTCAGTCGGCGGTGGGCATGGAAGAGGCGGAGAAAGAGACGTACGAGAATATTGTCCGGCTTGATGTCCGCATGCATGATATTCATCTTTTTGAGCAGGCTGAGCGCGAGGAAGAGTTGGTGCGCATACGCGCGCACAGCGCGAATGTTAAGCCCAACGTCTTTCCCGAAGCGCTTGACGACATCGCGCAGGTTCATGCTGGACAGAGAACAGTCGTCAGTTTGAGTATCGGTAAAGATGAGGCAAGGTAGGAAAAAGATATGAATATGAAGGACAGAAGGACACACTTAGTAGCCGAAACTATGTCCATCCCAATGCAAACGCGAACGCCATCCCAGCGCCAGCGCCAGCGACACCAACGCCACCCCATCGCCGCTACTAAATGCCATTCTATTGTACAACATCACCGCCATAAAACGCCCCAAGCACAAGACAGAATCAAAAGAAACGAAAACATACCTCATACTCTCGAAAACCAAACATAAATGCCCCCTATGCTCAAACGTCCTCTCAAGGCGCACGATGTGCTTCTTGTCCTCAGGGTCCGCCTGGCGCAGTTTGTGTAGGATTTGCGCTTCCTTCAGACCGGCACGGTACCTATTAGAAAAGCGTCAGCATGAGTGAAAGAAGAAAGACGGGGGGTGAAATAATGGAAAGGACGAAAAACAATGATAGGAAGACTGAGACATAGAGGGATAGGAAAGAGGTGGAATACGGGAACGATAACAAGGAGCAAAGAAAGAAGCACTTGCATCGACTCCTGACACCTAACAATCTTAATCGCCACCTCCCTCTGCCCCCCTCCCCCTTCCCCGTCTTCTGGCAGCACTTCCCGTGCCCTAACGACATTCGCGAACATGCCCTTCCCAAGCGCAGAGAAGACTTGGTACCGCCCGCCGTCGAGCTGTTCGCCGAGGATGACGGAGTAGTACCCCTCGGGGTCGGAGGCGGTATCGGCTGTGAGGCCCAGGGTGGGGAGGAGGGGCGGGTTCTAGGAGAAAATGGTGAGTGAGAGTTATGGATAGAAAAGGGAAGAGGAACGAAAGATGAAAGAAAAAAGGAATGCCAGAAATGCCAGAATGCGAAAGATAATGCAGGAAAAAAGAGGTGTGAATAAGGGTACGAGTGGTAGAGTGGTAGTTATAGTCGTGGTGTCATGAAGAGAATGTTGTAATCGTGGAGGCAGGACTGGGAAGGAGAAGAGAAGGTCAAAGAATAGTAGGGGGTAAGGAAAGGTAGAAGGGAAAGAAGACAAGGACGCCGAAGAGTAAGAGAAAGCCGGAGAGTAGGAGAACAGGAGGAGATCGAAGAATAGAAACGCGTGTCGAAGAACAGCGGAAGTCCACATAAAGAACAGAAAAAGCGAGAAGGTGAAAGGACAGGGGAGGTGGAGAAGTAGGAAGAGGAAGAGGAGGAATAGGAAGTGGCCGAAGAATAGCAGAAGAAGTGGGAAGGGAGGAAGGATAGGGAGAGGGAGGAGGCAAAAGATGTAAGGTGGAAGGAGGTTGAGAGCAGGGGGGAGTTGAGGGACACAGAAGGAGAAGCAGGAGATCGTCGAGTACGGGGCAAAGGCCGACAAAAATAGACAGAGACACGAGAGGATCAGGAGAAAGAGTAAAGAAGTAGGAGCAGGAGGACGCCGAAAATAGGGGATGAAAAAGCGAGGTAAGGAAGCGCAGTAGGAGAAGTAGAAGTGTGGGGAGATAAAAGAGCACGCAGACGTAGTTGTGGGAAGAGTGAAAGTAGAGAACTATAGCGAACGAGAGGAAGTCGAAGGATAGGAAAGGAGGAGCAAGCGGTGATGATAAGAATGTCGACGACATAAAAATGCGTTATAATAAAAAAAAAGGCAAGAAAATAGAGCACAAAAAGCAAAAAGCAACACTCACCAAAACCTTCTTAACATTCTTAACCCTCTTCCTCTTATTCGGCTCACTCGACATCGCTACCGCAAACATATCATCCACCTCCTCTTCCTCCTCTTCCTCCTCCTCTTCCTCTATTTCCATCACCTCCTGCCCCTCTCCCGCCCTATGAACATCACGCAGGGGGTCACGCACGAAGCGCCGCTCCTCATCCTCTCTCCTATCCAAACTCGGATCATAGTCCGCCGCGGAGACCTGGTCCCTTTGCCCCTGTGTGGGGTTCTGGCCCTGCGCGTCGGCAGTGGTGTCTTTGGCGTTGGCGTCTTTGGCAAGCGCGAAGTCTGGTGCGGGGGTGCTTGGGGCGGGGGAGGGGGTGGG
>JASFDH010000712.1:0-20250 GCA_036937195.1 Nidularia pulvinata
TGGCTAGCGATATACTTGTACTCAGACGCTATAGGTCACAGGGTGTCGCGCTCCATCTGTCGGCTATCGCCGAATCTTCAAAGCGCTGTAATTATGTAAGCACAAGCTATGCACTTCCCCGCCCGTCCCGAGCAACGAGTCGTTTGCAGCTTGACTTATGTTTATTACATCTTCCTCTACACTTCTTGAACTCGGCATATAACACTCGTCTGCGCATAGCGTGACTCCTGATTTCAGATTATACACGTTCTATGACGACTCTGTAGAACTCAGGTGATGTTTACATAAACAAACCAACAGAAAGCCATGCCAGCGCAGTGTACCTACAGGCTGTACGACTCTAAATACGCGGATAAGCCTCTGGTAATGATACCGTGGCATGGTGCTATTGATTCCATCATAAGAGTGCGTTGCTTATTTTTGTGCGCTGCAAAGTGGCATTCTAAAGCTGTGAGTGCACCGCGTTCTTACAAGACTACAAGTTGCTAGACAACATCTGATCGACTTGTTCACCGTTTAGGACCCATATTCGTTCTTCGCCTTGTCTTCATTTGTAATGTTCTTTCATAATTGTGTCCACTGACATGCACATCCTGTGGATGCTGTGAATGATGCTTGGACCCTTGAGATGCATCCAATTGTTGTCCTCTTCAGGATGGTTATCATATACGAGGGCTGAGCGCTTCAGAAATTGTGGCATTGCATTTTGAAAGCTGTGGGCTTCAATTTCCTTCCCACCTCATCAGTAATCTCACCCCTTAGTTCATTTCTTAGGTGGCCTGGCGGATACACTGACAGGTTGAAGCCATTTTTCTTCTATGAGAAAAAAAGACTGCGCATGCACTGCTTTCCCCTACGTGAGCTTCACAGCAAGTACCATGCCGCCTCCATGCAATCGCTTAGCTTCAGTACTGAACTGACTTGCACGTTCTGCACACCCATGGCGATGCAGAGAAGGCGGCGTAACACACGCTTGACGAGCGTTTACGACGATGAGCAGGCACTTGGGCGCCAGGATGCTGTGGCTCCTCCCGCCCTCACATCCATGCAACGGGCGTTCCGTGCCCACCATTACTTATGTGTGTAAAGGGTATCCGAGGGTATCGGTCAGCAACTAACGCGGCTGGCAGTCGCGTGTCGATCTTTTGTGCCCGTGGAAGGATCATCATAGATTCTACTCATCACTCGCAGCAACACGTTGTGCCCCTTCCCACTTTCACATCGCTGATATGATTGCCTTTCCCCCGCTTTCCATCCAGCACCTTATCTCCCAATACGCCAGAAGCCAGCCGTGCAGTGCGTTTTTAATTGATCTAGTCCTCCGTCCAGTTGACCCATGATCCACAGGAGCACCAGAATAGAAGGATCAAACAGGTATCTCCAGTGTCGGATTAGCACTTGCTGCCATCTGTACTCGCATATTGTTTCCCGCGGCTATCGTCGATTGAGTTGCGCATGCCTGTAAAATGAGGATGCACGTTCGCGATGGGCCTCGCTAAGTAGCAGATGTTCGCACAGAGGAAAATGCCTCAAGCGTCTCAAGGCGCAAAGATAAAGGGCACATGCCGGCAATCGCCGCCCGCGCGTTGTCGCGGCGTTGTGACGTTTGTTTTCCTCGTTGAAGCCTCGCCCATGAAGGCGCATAGCCAACGACACCGCCTTCTCACCTGTATCGCTCCTCGGAAAACTGAATTCATTCCAGCATGAGTCAAGCCTGCCAGAGGCTTATAAGCTCACCCAAGCAGAGGACTGAGACTCCCAATCCCTTGTGGAGCTATTTATAGCCTCTCAATTGTCGGATTTGCCCTCACCCATACCGAGAAGGTTTACGTTAATCAAAGCAATCGACCAAAAGCGCCTTTGTTTATAACTTTCCTTCGCCTCCTGCATCGCACCTTCTTTCCTCATCTGCAAACACTACCACCCTCGACACCCTCCACCGTATCACTCTATGGCGAACAAACTAGTGCGACTTCTCTCGTCTTTCTTCTGTGAAGACTCTCAGCTTACGTCATTTTTCCGTTAGTCTGAAGGTCTGATATTTCATCGCTTCCCATCTGAGCGATCGGCCCGTTAACGTCTCTCCTTTTGGACCATCTCAGAACAAATCTCTGGTGCGTTAGCTCGTTTATGTTCTTTCTGCGAGAGAGAAACATGCTGATATCCTGATCAGCGTACAGAGAGTCGTTCTCGCTCTTCGATAAAAGTGCGCCTTCCCGCTTATCTCATCCTATCTCCCCCGTGCCCTGACGCTCAGATGCCCCCCTAGATGGCGACGGAACCATCACGACGGAGGAGTTGGGCACCGTGATGCGGTCCCTGGGGCAAAACCCGACCGATGCCGAGCTGCAGGACATGGTCAGCGAGGTGGACGCCAACGGCAACGGGATGGTCGACTTCGACGAGTTCATACAGATGATGGCCATGCAGTTCGGCGACAGTGATATGGATGGCGAAGAGGAGATGCGCCAGGCGTTTAATGTGTTCGACAAGGACGGGAGTGGCAGTATCTCCACAATAGAACTGAAGCAGGTGATGTGCAGTTTAGGTGAGTAACGTATGGAGATTGGCGGGTGATCTGTTGTATTTAATGACTTTTGTTTCATCTTTGCCCGCAGGAGAGGATCTAAGCGATAGAGAGATAGACGCCATGATCAAGGAGGCAGATGTAGATGGCGACGGGGAGATCAGTTTTCCAGGTATGTTTTGTCGACCTCGCCCCCACCATCGCGTGCTCATTGTCCCCCTAGAATTCCGGAAGGTAGCAGTCATACTCTCATCATGACCCTGGCCCACATACTCAATCCTTCCGGCGGCGCAGATGATGCTCTCGAAGTGAGGGCGCTAGAGTGTACGGAGTCATGGCACGACCAGGGTTTATGGTCGTGGATTCCGGGTTCTCCATGTAGAATTATTGCTGATTTTTCGTTTTCGTTCACTCGTGATGTTATTTTTTCGATGCAATCCTAATATTCCATTTCGCTTTCAGACGCCATAAGTGAAAAGTGTTCATATGCCATTACGTCACACCATTCTCTGCGTCGGGTTGGGGTCCACCTCGGCCCGCACTCCAGCTTGGCCCCGCTGCGGGGCTGCGCTCCTCGATCGTCATCGATCCCCGCTTACGTCACATTCCATCGAGCTTGGTATGACTAAATCTCTGCGGAATGCAGAGCAAGCCGCAGTCGTATATAAGCATGCTATAGTGACATTTCTACTTGCACCATTACTGCTCCTACCCCTGTTTACTTCACTTGAAAACATTCAAAACATCTATCTATCATCATGCCCGCAGGCCTCTTCGATTCTGTCAAATCCAAGCTCTCCAACTCCGGCTCCAAGTCGCAGAACAACGCTGCGCCTGGAAACGAGGGCCGTTCCGAACCTACTTTCTCTATCCAACCCCATCCTGCTGTGAATTTGGACGTCCTCGTCGTAAGATAACTAGTTTCTAACTTGGGTTCTTCATTGTAGAAAACAAATGATCCCGCTGACCTCCAACCCCACGGCGGTCTGAGATGCGGCAGTGGAGGCGCGGCAGAGGCATTCCATGCCCGCGATCCCTATGTTCCGAATGAACAAATCAGGCAGAATCTTCCTGAGCCTCTTGTGAGTCATCTCGAGTTAATTTCATGAAACTAATGCTCATGAGTTTTGGTCATGCAGGGTCGCGAGGAGCTGCAAGCTCGGAGTGCCGAGCTCAACAAGTAAAGAGCTTATATTATAATCAAGACGACTACACGACTTAACACGCCTTGACGATACTGTATCGTATAATCATACTATGTACTAGTGGTGTAATACTACAGCAGGATTATAATATACCAGTAAAACATCATTGAGATCAAAGGTATCTGGCAGTAGAATTTATAATATTGTTGACAACAACAGCAGCAAGTTTGATATATTTCGTAGGCAGGAGTTGGGCGGGAGAACTATTATACAGGGAACCCACCGCTTTCCAAGGAGTCCGGTAACGCTTTTGCGCCTTCTCCACATCCCTTAGCCGCTCCAGCATTTGCCCCAACCTCAATCACTATTTCCCCCCCACCTACGATATCCTCCCAATCAATCCAACACACGGTATCCCTTAACACCCCATTGATCCTAACACTCTGTACGTACAGTCTGCTCCCACTTGGGGGAGCTTGCACGAGCGTATTTTTATCAAAACCGTTGACAGTGACGCGAGTGGCAGTTGCCATAAGCGGGTTCTGAATGGTGTAGGATGAAAAGAAGGGGCTTCCAAGCAAGAGCTGCGTGGAGGATGGGACTGGGTAGAGTCCAAGGAGGTGGAAGGTCAGCAGCGCAGCCATTGCGCCTGAGTCATCGTTTCCTGGGATCCTGTAAGCAAATGTACCGGTCAGAGAATGCCTAGCGAAAGAGAAAAGACGTCGTACCCTCCAATGCCGGTGTTGAAATTCTTATAGACAATACTGCGTACTCGAAGCGCACTAAGATCAGGTCGATTCGCATAGTGATACGCCCATGGCATTTCAAAGGAGGGCTCATTCCCCGCTGTGAAGTAGCCTTTCGAGAAGTAATTGTCTCTGGAGAAGGTCCCGACACAACACATGAGTCGAAGAGACCAAGAATTGTGTATGAAGCAACATACACTCGACTGACAAAGGTCGTATCACCCCCCATCAGCTTGATGAGGGTCGACATTGAATGCGGAGCGAAGAAGCTCATTTCCCAAGACGAGGCTGTCGAGTGAGTCATTAGCTATAAGATTGCCAATGCCGTTGGAAATACATTCACATTCATAAAATCCAACGTCATTATCAGTACCCCGGGCACACGAGTGAGGCGTAGGATCGACGGGCGAGCAGGCATCCGGTGGGCTGAATGCGAAAGTTCCGTTCTATCAACCACGTAACCTTTGTAGTCAGCCAAACAGGGGACGAGGAAACACGCAGGGAATCACCCACAGGATATCGCCGCTGCGCGAACCCTGAAAAACCATCGCTGGTGACGCTCGGATCCCACATGTTGACAAAGTTCATCGACCGGTTGGCGTATTTTACAATATCGGCAGGTGATTTGCCGAGAGAAATGGCAGCTTGGCGCACTGCAAAATCACCGAGAGCATACTTTGTAAAGTAAGGAATCCGCGAGTTGAGAAATAAAGAAACCAAAAAAATATTTAACGTACCTCATACGCTCTTGAGGCCTCCCGAGTGGGCAAGCCGGTGGACCCAGAAGGGTCCGTCCAGTCAGTGGGAATATATCCGAATGTCTTCCATGCTGTGTTCTGTCTTCCGACTAAATAGGTGCTATTAGCGGAGGAGAAAAGGCTATAACGGACGATTGTACCTTCATACCAATTAGGGGGCTATATTTGAACGTTTTCAGTACCGTGCCTCAACAGCAATCCCTCAATAGAGATGCACGCACTGTATTCTCCGCGGTGTCCACAAGTGCCTGGTACAAATCATTCGTCGGAACGCCAAGCTCAGCAGCACGCTTTGCGTATTTCACTGCAAAGTCTCCCAGTATAGGCATTCCATCTGAGCCCCCCTGGACGTATCCACTGCAAGGTGCAGGATCTTAATGGAATATAGTTTGGGCAAGGGCAATATCACGTACGCTTTGGTGTTTGATCTACATTCAGGGATGTATCCCGTATGTCGCCACCCATCGACATAGGTATTAACGATCTCGCTCCATTCCTGAGGTGATGTGATTGAGAGTAGGGGATGGACGGTGCGGAATGTGTCCCAGGAGCTATGCAATAAAAATGAGCATAACATTCAACTAAACGTGCAATAGCTTAATACCAGAATAAGGCGTCGTAGAATGGATAAGGAGAACTCCAATACGGATTCTCGCCTGTTAGATTCGCGGGCACGAGGGATGCACGATACAGCTGCAACAAATCTACAATCATCAATCCGAAGACTACCATAGAGCAAGACGTACATACCGATGAATATAGCAACTGGACAACCGTCTGATCCTCCTTCGCCGTATCCACTTGCACCCTACTCAACACGTTTTCCCACTTCTCCCGCGAGCTCTCCCGAACGCCATCCCAATCCCAGTCTGGTACTTCCTCTTCCGCATTCGCACATGCCTGATCTGCATTGATGAACGATATCCCAAAGCGAGCCGTCACAGAGCTGGCATTGAACGACAGCAGCGCGCCGGCTTGGACTGGGTTGATATTCGCGGTATATGGAAAATTGAGTGAAGTGTTCGATGGGGAGATGGTTATGGTGTTGGGCGAGGAGGCGGAGGTGGATTGATAGGTCCCAAAAGCTGAGAGGCTGTTGGAAGTCGAGACACGAGTGAAATCGTAGCAGGCATAGGCGGTATAGTTATCTGTACCATAGCTCTATAATTGAAATATATCAACATATATCCTTCTAACACACTAATAAATTAGTGTCTTACCTGCAGGAATGTGCCGCTGAGCTTAACTCTCCCTGTTGGCTGGATGGAGAGAGATCCGCCCTGGAAAGACCGCTGGAGATCGTTCGTGAGATCAACTACAACATGTTTGACCGTCTGGTTCGCAGATGCAGGGAATGTGAATCGGATTAGGCCAGCCCTGCGAGTCGAGGTTGTTTCGAGCTTTATTTGATTCACGAAAGTGGTAGTAAAATATCCCGGAGTAGCAGCTGAACATTGTTCGTTATTTCTCCTCCTTGATAACTCGATAGTCAAGACAATTCACCATCTGTACCGGCTGCTCGCAGAGCCTGACGAGCACTAAGGCCAACGGGGCAAGACGTAAAGTTGCAGCCTATTAAGGGAAAAAGCGGGAAAAAGCCATAGCCGCCATCCGTATTCCCTCCTGTGCCCTCGTCGTGCATCAAAGAGATTCCAGTAATGGAAGAGTTATCTGAAATATATCCTGCTTGCCGTGGGACGGTGCTAACATCGATACCGACCTAATAAGTAAAGTGGTGAGAGAGGATCAAACAATGTCCAGTAACGATTGTCAAAAATTTACCTTCGCCATTGCATGGGGAACAGCAGCTCCTGCATCATGAAACATAATTTAACTTTTCGAGAACGAAAAGAACGTCCAGTAATTTCGAACTTACCTGGAAACACATTTCCCCCACTTCCACCATTGGCACCAGATGCGGTGCCAATGAAAAGATTGACCAAGGAAGTTAAGTTAGCAGCAGCATGCACTGCTGGGGTATCCAATAATGCTGCAAAGCCTGCGAGCAGAAGTATGGTCCGCATCGTTGGGAGAATGAGGGCAGCACCAAGTGTACAGATGAGACAATTTATAGGAACCCCCATGACCGAAAGTCGCTTCTATCGCATATAAATTCTCATCTAGCCCTTCGATGCAATGTGCCATAGCGTACACGCGAATCCTGTCCGTTCAGTTCTTTGATGGATGCCGTCGGCATTTCGACAGTGTCTTCATGGATCGAGTAAGCAGGTCCAGCATTTTTCATCGATTATCCAGTAGATTCTTCATGTAGAATGCCAGTAGGAGAGTGGGTAACATCTTCAATTCGTCGAAAAGACTGCTACCAGTGAACGCAAGTAACAAGGCGAACGTTCCGCTGTTCAGTAGATGTTCGGAAAGCAACCGACGCACGTTTATTATCGGTATGCATATCGTGCAGCTGGTGCACCCTCAAGCTCAAGAATGACGGCAGCGCCAGTTTGCCCTAAAATACCTCCTGCGTAAAATGTTCAGCGTATCAGTGCAATTGTGATCACGAGAAGATGGCTTCGCGTGAGTCGTGTGCTTCAAAGAAGTAGTACCACGCGTTTGATACGAAGAGCGTGAAAGATGAGGATAGACATATTGCTCGATTCGGGGACGAAAGATATAGTTGATAATTATGTATTTACTGCAGCGGGGAGACCTGAGCGAGCAGATGGTGACAACGAAGTCGACGCGTTCAACATTCAACATTGACGCTCGGATATATGTTTGTTCTACGTGGAAGTACCAAACAAAGATCGAGCTTGTCATTAGCTGCGCTCCCAGGCGCTGCATTCCCGATTCCGAGTCTCCATCAGCTAACAACTATCGATCTAAGGCTCCAGAGGCTATTACAGCATCATGATCGGAAGGGTTTCTATCACTCTGACTATTCAATGGTTCCTTGGTGGCTAAGACTGAATGCCTTAGGAATAAATGTAATCATTCCATCCGAATTAATTGATGTTTTTGTCATACTGAGCTGTATACTTCATATAGCCCCCATCCCCCGGAAAGTACACTGATACCTAATACCAATATGTCCGCTCCCAAAGGAGCCTCAGGCTCTTACAGTGCTATAAATGCCCTTGTCATCGATGATTCTCAATTTCCTGAACAACGACATGCTGGCAAGGTTGGGTATGGACCTAACTATAACAAAGGACCGGTGAGTTGGCATTACTCGTTATTATAACAATCAATCTGACGTAATTATAGAGTATCATTGATAGAGTGTCAGGATTAGTGGACGAAGTTAGAGGGAAAGTGACTCGCAATCCGCAGTTAGTTCACCTCGGGCAGGAGAAATACTCGGGGGAATTGAAACGAAAGCAACTGCTTGGGGAGGTTAGTCTTCAACCAATACTTTCTTGCGGTCTATTGGAATGATGTTCATGAAACTAGGGTTCCGATGACCCCTTTGCAAACACGCAGGCCAATAATGCGAACCCAGAGATGGGGTCTTCGCAGGTAATGCCTTCAACAGGACCAGGGCCCGCGGCCAGGTGAAGATCCTCCACTGAATGTTTAATGTTGAAGCCGAACGAAGTACGATGAATCTCATGGAAAGAATGTCGACACATCAAGCAATTTACCGACAAGTATTAGCTATCAAGCATTAGCGCTAGGCTTATGCCTTGTATTCGCACGTATTCTTCTGCAGAACTACGACTTTCCAAGCTTTCCACCCCGGGTTGTATCAGCTACAAGTGCTTACTTAAAGCCACCGGCTTAAGCTAAGCTTAAACTGCCATCTTCGTTAGTCATGACTGCGACAAGTCTCCTTGGTTCTAATTTCTGCCACTACGGTGCTGCGGAAGCTTGTCGCCGTCTTCCAAATATAACAAGGTTGAATGTTACACTCGGTCTATTGCAATCAATCTCGGAACAATGCAGGAATCCAAGACTTCTTTTTAACGGGTCAGCTGCCGGTTGCCATTTCATCTTTACTTTCTCCAAGGCGTCACGAAGTGCGTGGTGCTATGGCAGACTACCCCCCGTCATATAGACTGGCTCCTCTTCAATGCCGGACAAGATTCTCCGTTGCACATGATATAATCTGATGACCTTTCTGCACCTACTTCCTGTGGTGCCGTTGCGGTCCGCCCTGCAAAATTAGCGATTATACAGCTTCTCCCGTTTCTCATCCGGTGGTCTCTACTCGCAACGCATAGGATTCGCAGTGGAAAAACGCACGGATATACTGAACATTTAGGGCGATGAAATCAGCTACCAAAATGTATTTAAACCTTCAAACAGAGATAGTCCCAACAGGTATTCGCGGTGAACTGCATTATCGTCTTTGAATCTTCTTACGGTTTCTAAAATGTTCTCTCTGGCCAAATTATCCACCCTTTTACTGCTCCTGCCACTCATATCGGCCGCGCCTGCTGCTGAACTGGAGAAAAGGCAAACTATCGACACGTCTTCCCACTGTGGTAGGGATATTCTTCATCTGGAAAATTTTAACAACTTCAACTCTGATGCTCTGCGTGTTTCTAGGTCAATGGGATAGCGTTACTGCCGGATCTTATTCTCTCCTTCTTGATCAATGGGGCATGAGCGGTGCGACCTCAGGCTCTGACTGTGCTTCTCTCTCTTCCTTGAGCGGAACTACAGTCGCGTGGAAGAATACTTGGACCTGGGTCGGCGGTAACGGAGTCAAAAGCTATACCAACATACAGCTCAATAGCGGCTTGAACAAGAAACTGTCCGCCATTAAAAGTATGACGGTCAGTATTTAGGTTCTATCACTCATAGCCCAGTCAACCTATTGACCATGCATTCAGGCGACATGGAAGTGGTCGCAAAGCACCTCCGGCACTGTCGTCGCCAATGTTGCATACGACTTGTTCACCTCGAACACATCTGGCGGAAGTAATGTTAATGAAATCATGATTTGGCTTGCCAACCTTAATGCAGGGCCTATCTCTGCTGTGTACAACTCAGACGGAACTCCAAAGCCTGTCGCAAGCAACATTTCTCTGGCTGGACACACCTGGTTCGTGAATCTGTTTTCCTGATAAGCATTGCTTAATTTAAGACATGGATGAAAATACGCAGGAATTTGTACTCAGGATCTAACGGTGCAAACAACGTATTCTCGTTCCTACCCTCCAACGGTGCCTCTATCACAAGTTTCAGCGGCGATCTGAATACGTTCCTCAAGGTAGGGGATATCTGCGAATAAGTCACACTCTATTCTAACCAGTCTGAATTTGCAGTATTTGACTACTAACCAAGGCGTTAGCACTTCGCAATTTTTGACAACCGCCCAGGGCGGCTCCGAAGCCACATCTGGATCTGCCACACTCACCACGTAAGCATTTACATCTGCACTTTGAGTTGCTATATTTTTGAATGTTCTGACACCTCGTCATAGCTCTTCTTATAGCCTGGTGATTAGCTGAATTATCTATAGCTACCGCGCGCAGTTATGTTGTACTTCTATATAAAATAGTTTTGAGGGATTGTTTTAGTCGTACAGTTCGCCATATGGATTTGTGAGAAAAAGGTAACGGGAACGTGGCTTTGGTCGAACGACACGAGAGTGGACGGATTCTTGCGAGGATGGGAAATGTACATGTGGTTTATTCTTAGAGCGATTCGTTCCTGTTTTACAGTTGACTACGTTACCGCATTGTCTGTGGGATGATGATCCACCTCCATCCAAGACTCGAAATTCTGGACGAACTTCAGCCATTTCCCACCTCCCCAAGAAGAAATTCGCCTCCAACTGTCATTCGGGCTAATTCTCTTCAGCGTTATCAAGCACGAACATAGAGAAAAATCTGAAAATGATAACCTGTCCCCCATAAAGAACTCGCCTCCCTCATTTTTTGCCATAAATCCTTCCAATGCGGAGAAGGCGAGTTCCACCTGCTTCCACACCTGGTCACGGTCGTGGCCTTGGGCCTCTATATCTTCCAACTTCTTCCCGAACTGAATCTCGATTCGATGCCTAAAATGAACTCGATCTTCATCTAGTTTAGAGTTGTATAGATCCATCAACCAGAGCGAAGGAATATGGCCGAAAATCTTCTCGGCAATAAAATGCTCATGCATGGCATGAAATGCACGTGTGCCGTCAGGGAAGAGAGTTTTAGATGGCGAAGGGTATGTTCGCTCCAAATATTCAATTATGGAGGTCGAATCAGCCAAAATAATCGGACTGGAGGAGTGATCCTGATAGTCGATGAGGGCCGGGAATGTAAAGTGAGGTTCTCCTGAAGGTTTCGTCCCGGTTGGTGGGATACCTAATGATCTGCAGGTGGATTCGATCTGCACTGTCGGCACCCATCGAGTTTGATACTCGAGTCCTTTGAAGTTAAGGACTAGCCTAGTCACATCAATAAGTCCCAGGCTCAAGCTTTATGTAGACATATTCGAGCCTACCTGACTTTCCAAGTATTCGGAGAAGTTGGTCCTGATAACCTTGTCGGAATGTCAAAGAATACAATCGGTGCGGTGTGTAAGTGTGTATTCATCGAGCTAATCACGCACTTGGGGTGATAGAAATCATGTTTAGGATGCCCCTTCCCTCTAAGCTGACGTTTAAGCAATACTACTTTCGGGGCCGTCGGCAGTATTCCTCGAATGTGGCTGACCCACCTAGATATCCAGCAATTAGATCCGAAATAGCCGACTGTGCCTTTTAGCTTGGAAGTCATAATAGCATAACATGCGACTAGCTGCGATTCGGAAGACGGAAACGGGCATCAATTGCTGTATATGATTAAAATAGAATCACCAACAATTCTGTAAAGCCCCGAAAGTCGTTAATATCGGAGGACGACAATTGGGGTTAGGAAGGCTTATTTACCGTATTTGCCTGTGTAAAGGCTGAATAGCATGATTGAAGGTCAACCTACAAAGCCATATGGTCTAGTCTCTTATCTACTATAATTCTTGAAAGATGACTGTGTCCATAATTTCTTGCAACTGAATCCTAATATTTTGACATATAATTACAGAGTTAGAGCTATCTCAAACTGCCATGTGGCGAATTTTGGCTAGATAGCAATTTTGCAGCGAGATTTTGTCCCTTAAGAGCAAGGAGCGCATGTCTTGATAACAAATTCACGCCGTAGGAAATATATTGAGGTCAAAAGACCCACGTTCAACAGAAAATTTCCACGTAAACGGGGTGAGAAATTAGAATTGTTGTCCATTGTTGGATAGATAATTGCCATTAAATATACGGCTCGGAGATCCTAGCCGTCCAATATCAAGGAAATGATTAAGCAACCTGATTTGCTCAAAGTCACCAGATATCCGGGTACCAACCAAGGTCTTACCGAGGTCCTACTTCTCACAGAACTTCAACTTGAAAGAACTGGAATGCGATGAGAGGCTAGAGCCTGGAATCCATTTGTCGGATTGGATAGGCGTGGAAATCCCAGTACAGTGATAACGTAATGGATCTGAACAAGTTATTGAAATGGTGTGAGAGGTTGGTCGAGGCATCCATGATTGACTGGCATAGCGGCCCATAATGGTGGTAGTCGGATGTAATTCAAGTTTGCGCCAAACATTGAACGGAAGTTGCAATGGTTGGCGCGTCTGGCACGTGCCGTGACGTTGAGATGGATTCGGGCCGGTTTCTGCCAGCCTGCAAAAACGCTAACTCTTGGCGCACGCCGCAGTCCCCACATAGCTCTTACCTTTTACCATCGACTCCTGACTCTTAACTGATTCGACTCGTCCCAAGCATCTCCGACCATACGATCTCGGGCCGTCAAACCATTAGGCATGATTCTACCTGTTAATCTGGAACCTTTAGAAGCTGTTGGAAGAGCTCCTGACCTGATATCTGGCTCCATTTTTCCGACCAGTTATCCCGTAGCACATCGCTGAAAGTACTTGAGCCTATAGTCGATATATTCAAATCGAACTTCGATGCAGGGAAGTCTCGAAGGTATCAATATGCTCTTTGGCGTGTCTCAGATTGCTCTGATCTTGCTATTCAGCTTTACAAGTGAAGTTGGTGCTCGTCCTAGCTCATATGCTATCTGGGCTACCGATTCCGCTATAAAACGTAAAGGAAATGATCTTGATTCATCTGGCAAAGCAAGCGTTTCTTATGAATACGGAAAGCTTCAGTGGGGGCTTCAACTTCTTTACGGGAAGACTGACAACAAACAAGACATATTATGGTTACATCGTCGCTGGAGCGAACAACATCGTCTTCGATAACGGAACTGTCCATAGCGGATACGTATTCGTCTTCCCAAATCATTTTTCCTGCTTTTATGCGTTTGATTCGTCTTTCCACCAGATTGACGGATTATTCGCTAGACCTTATCAGGCAAGCAATATCTAGCAAGATATGTGTCATGACGTTGTCTCATCACTGCTATCGCATCTATGCCTCTTTATTATGGACGCCATAATGCTGAACAAACTATGATTTCTTCAGGTATAAACTACCAAAGGAAACAAGATGGAAATTAGCGGCGGCCATGCGGCAGCAGCTTGATGGGCATCCGAGGACAGCAGAAGGACAGTTCTGGCATAAATTAAGATACTATAACTAATGTTCCTTATTCATCTATCAATGCTTCATGATTCTGAAGCAGTATGTCTTTCCCGTATGTTGCAGGGTGGCTGGATGGTATATATATAGGTGACATCTTTTACGCTCAATATACGAACGATTGTGACTCTAGTAGTACTATAGCGTGGGGTACGTGTCTTTCGAAAAATTTAAAATTTAAAATCTAAGGCTTCTTCAGCCGACATTACATTGCAGTTTAATTCATGTGCAAAAGCACCCTGCAAGCAATTGGGGCAGCCAACTACACTGGTCTGCTTATTATGGTTACGACTATTCGCACACAGCAGTTTGGGCATCTACTGACTTTGGACACTCGCTTGAAACCTGGGACCGCGCAATGGAACGGTATACGATGTCTCTTGTCGACGTGCTAGAAATCATTCCAAGCATAAATAATGGCCATTCAGATATTCTGAATATCCTTCAGACCTCGCTCCCAGAGATGCTGCTGATCCCAGCAGTGGTATACGGTGGTTAGTTATGACCCAACCTGGTAGGGCAAAGGTTTATTTCGAGAGCAGCGGATCTGCGATATTGATTTATTTGCTCCTGAAGGGCGTCAGACTGGGATATATTTCAGATCCAGATGGCTGCATTTTGGCTGCGGCGACGAAGGCATACAAATAAATGATCAATAATTGGGTGGTTCCTAGTAGTAATGGATCTATGGGGTGTGTCAATACAGTTTAGGTATGCAAAAGCTTTTTCGAAGGTAGTAAATTGCTTACTAGCCGTGTTTCAGGTGGGAAGTTTGAGCAGAAACGGGTCATTGAAGTGGGCACTTATATTTTGAAACCATATCCCTCACTAATCGCGACATGCGTAGTATTACGTTGGTATTGGAACAGTACTCGACGACCTTAAAGAATTGGCTGCATTCCTACTGGCCGGTATCGAATATGACATGCTCCCATCACCTCTGTAAATTCATATTAATATTAACGTCACCTGTTTCACATATGAATCCGAATGGAATGAAGGTATTGTTTTACATGATGAATGTTAACTTCTCTCGGAATTTCCTGGGCCGGTCTGGAGTTTTCAGCGGACCGTAAGAACGAGAGTGACCGATGCACCATGCGTTTCCACTTATCTCTATTTTTAGACGGCGAAGTATAAGATGTAATTTCTGCTTCCTTCCACTGTCAACCTTACTACCCAAGATGATTGTTTTCGCCATACTGTTACTTCATCTTACGCCAATCACAATATGTCGGCCTCAGTCATATGCGGTATGGGCTGCAGACTCTGCTATTGCGCGGGGACAAGGGAACGGTTTAGATACGAATGGAAATGCAATCGTCTCGTACGAGCACGGAGAATTTCAATGGGGGCTTCAGCAATTATATGCCCTTACGGGAAACAAGACATATTACAATTATATTCAGACCGGAATCAACAATATCGTGTTTCCCAATGGGACTGTCCACGGCAGCTACAAGTGAGTCGCTTTCTATTGACTCGAGTTGCTTACTTTAAAAGAATAACGATCACAAAGTGTTACAGATTATGTGCTTGATCCATTGCGGTATGTGATTTTAAACTAACTGCATTCTTTGTCTGATTACTTTGGCATTCAGGACCGGTCCTACGTTCTTATATCTGTGAGGCAATAACATTATTTGAATTCTATAGGAAGAAAGTCAACGACTCTCCAATAGCTATGAGCAAACGCAAAATATCAAGTATAAAATAGCAGCGGATATATTCAGGGGACAATTAAATTCTCATCCTCGAACTCCTCAAGGCCAATTCTGGCACAAGTTGAAATATCCAAACCAAGGTATGCATGCATCACGTTTTGTGACTATGAAATATAATAACTCCTATCACCCTTTCAGGTTGGCTAGACGGAGTATATATGGGCGAAATATTCTATGCACAATATACCCGGGCATTTCAGCCCACTAACTCCACAGCTTGGGGTGAGCCTCGGTCTTCTGTGCTATTTAAGTAATTGCTTAAAGATGAATTCTGAATAAGCCGACATAACCTCTCAATTCAACCTCATGTTCGAAAATACTATACAGAATTCTACCGCACCGAATAACACAGGGCTTATGTATCACGGCTATGATTTTTCTCATAAAACCGTCTGGGCTTCTGCTGATCGTGGACATTCGCCGGAGGTCTGGGATCGTGCGATGGGATGGTATTCCATGGCCCTGGTCGATGTTCTAGAAATCATACCAACATCTAATCCAGGTCATCAGACTATCCTGGATATACTTCGAACTCTCGCTCCCAAAATTCGAGATGCTGCCGACCCAACGACTGGAGCCTGGTGGCTTGTAATCACCCAACCTGGACGAGCTAAAAATTATTTTGAAAGCAGCGGGACTTCGATGTTTGTATATGCACTACTAAAGGCGGTGAGGTTGGGGCTTGTACAGGATAAAGATGGAAGCATCGTGACCGCTGCAAAGCGTGCATATCAATATATAGTCTCAAATTGGGTGGTATCTAATCCCGATATGACGATGGGATGGCTAAACACAGTAGTGGTACGTGCATTTGACTGAGTCCTTGGCAACACTTTGTTCTCATCTTACGACTGTCACCTAGGTTGGAAGTTTAGACACTACTGGAGACTTCAGTGTAACTTCTCTCTCGCCGTTTCGTTTATTCATGTTTTCTCATAATTGCACTCACAGTACTACGTCAGTCAGCCTACCGATCTTAACGATCTCAAGGGTCTGGCTGCGTTTCTCCTTGCAAGCCTAGAATATGAAAGACTTGAATAAGGCAAAGAATTTTAGTACTCGCACTAAATCGTCATGTTGATATGTACAGATCCGCTGGTTTCAAATTTGTTTAAATTTGTGAATTTGAGCAAAGAATTTACGAGAATTACGCTAGAAGAAAAAGATATGACGA
Source organism: Nidularia pulvinata (assembly GCA_036937195.1). Classification (NCBI taxonomy): domain Eukaryota; kingdom Fungi; phylum Basidiomycota; class Agaricomycetes; order Agaricales; family Nidulariaceae; genus Nidularia; species Nidularia pulvinata. Next base: position 16,614 of record JASFDH010000712.1, read on the forward strand.
GGTTCAGCAGAAATAAATACGGTACTGGAACCACCAGGCTCAGTCCTCAAGCTAAAAGGTGTGGGAACATCTCCTCTTCAAGTTCGCGACGAAGGAATGTATGAAGTCATTTTCTGAGAAACCCGGCGTTTAGTCCCACGAGTTACCCGTTACGCCGATGCGCAATAAGCCCTCCATTCCTCCCCACGTACACTTGTTTCTAACTTTTGTTGTTCAACCATAATGTCAGTTGGCAGTTAACATTCAAGCTCAAGCATTTTGAAAGGCCGCTGCCGACTCGGAGGCAAAGCTGATGCAGGTGATAGCCACTTTAAGCCAACGTTTTGATAATAAGGTGGTCTAGTAGAGGGATTTGTAAGTACTGTCCTATCGACCATTGCTTTATCTTGCCGATTACATAAGACAACTGGTTAGCTACAGCACCTACACTCTATAACTTTTATCTTGAAAAGAATTGCAACATTTCTGTGCTGTTTTTTCAGCCCGTTCCCTCAATTTGTGAATTGCTTTAAGTTAGACTCCATGTTTCATGTCTTCACCGAATCATTTATACGTTTTAATAATAAGTATGCTACTTCCCATCGTGCCCGGCTGTATTTTGGTTGCTCTTCATCAAAAAAATTCAGCACAGGCCATCCTTTGTCAAATGTGGTACACATTTATATACGCATTTTGGGCCCAGTGAGCGCGCTAAGAATCCATAAAATAGTATAAGGTGTCCTGATGTTCCTTCCCCTCTCGTCATGTCACTCACCAACCTAGATACCAGTCGAGTTCCTGTGAACTCAGCATCTTCACAGTTCTATGTGAAGCCCAATGTCATAAAGGGCCATCTTACACATTTGTATACCTCTATATCGATGTATTAATTGAGGTTAGTATCCTAGGGCCCTAAGCCTAGGTCCTAGGCTTAGAACATCCCCTCAGATTGTGCCACTCACGAATTGGCTATGTCAAATCACGAAACTGCTCCATCCTAAAGGCCTCATCAATTTTAATGAAGACCTGTAAAGATCTGCATAACTTCCTAACAGCGCAAGGATATTCCAATCTGATCTGGAAAGCTGCTCGTGAGAATGTCAATAGAATGCCGGACTGCCCAACTCATTTGTCTGAGCGAAGATACACTTATTTGGCATTTTTTTTCCAGTGCTATGTGCGTTCGCCCACTTGTGCTGAAAAGTTACAGAATTCTTAGTAGAACTGTGATTCAACTAAGATGGTCCACAAGAGTGTTTGGAAATTCCGGGCTAGATATTGTGGAGACTGTTTTTATCGGAGGTGAGTGTGAAATCTGAGATGCAGACGCAGCTGTTGATAACTGTCATCGTGTATAAGGGAAGAGCGAGGATTTATCTTTTAGAGATCTGTCCAGATATACCCAAGGATAAATAAGCATTGATACTCGCAGGGTCATGGTGCATGTGCACTGAATTTGTGTGCCACAAGGCAGATTATCATGCTCTCATGAACCTCTTTGTACCCCCGAGAAGATTGAGGAGTTTTTGAGACCGAGAAAGCTCGCAAAGTAGCATTGATCAGGGAGGTTAGTAAAATGTAGTTTTCAACCCTATGAAATCTGTTGAATGGCGATCACCAATCACAGCATGCCCAGCTATGCTACAGCTGGGACGTTCTCTGAGAGGAACGCGACAGCCATCTTCGTCAGTGCCAGCAAGCGTGAGTGGAAGATTAACCTTTCTCTCTGCGAGATTGTTATTCACATTCATTTCAGAATATTGGGTATATTTCGGGCTGAAGGCTGGGGTGAAGTAATTGACTTCTATACCGGGGAGCATTGAGACGCTGGGGATAACTCAGCAATTCACTAAGCGTGGTGCGTTGAGCTCTATGATGTGATTTCATTTGGCTAATGCACCGTGAAGTCAGGGACAATATGAAAGGAGTTTTCTTGGAGCACACATTAACCCTGAAGTGGACGCGTGAAATTTCTGAACCCAAAAATATAGCATGGGCCTCGTAAATTATCGAAGATCTTATCAATTGCGAACCGAAATGAAAGATGGGTTGACCTTTTGGGAAAATTATTAAAATGAAAGTGAGCGCCTCATAATCAAATCAAAAGCAGTGGATTCGCGTTTGGCCTAGGTGAGCTCGAGAGGCAAACGGATGAGTAGCTACATCCCAAGTAAACTACTTATATACTACTTAATGAAACAAATAAAGGCTGAAACAAGTAAACTACAGAATGCCACAAAAATGTAAGTATTTAATAGAATAACCAAGGAATCCCAAGGGGATACACGCAATGATCCAGTGTGCATCGCGAAACGCTCGCAATGAGCGCCCATTATTCCAACAAAAACGGCAATAAGTGAACTCTATTGCATCAAGAAGCAGCCAGGAGACTTACTACATACCGTTTACTCGTGTGTTGTGTGTGATGAGTCTACTCTCGCTTATCCTGGTGTACTGACGCGTCGTTTTTTTAAAGATTTCTCTCGGAAAAGCACTAGTCTCTGGGAGGAAGCTTTCGTAATGTTCCAGGGTTACTTCCACATCTTTTGGGTCTGTTCTGGTACCGCAAGAAGGTTGAAATATCGGAGCACAACACTCTAGTAGGTAACGTTATTCAGAATGCCACAGCTGATGTCATTCTTTACCTGGCCGGTCCTCGATACGTGTGCGTTCGCTGTAAGGAAGATGTATGTCTTGAGAACAACTTGCAAGTACTAAAATCATCTGATTTGAAGTTTTTCCATGCTCATCTCTTAACAGGTTATCCATGCGATTTCCGTCTACAGCAGAGGTGCTCATCGTGCTGTAGATATAATATCATCCTCGTAGTTTAGTAATCCTAGCCGATTAACTCCTGTTTGTGCTCCAGTCGAGTTTCCGATCAAGCAGAAGTATTTGGGATTTCCCTAAAGTCTTCAACTTTCGTAGATAACTTCTGCATTGTGTGATTGGTTAGCTCCATTCCATTGCATCAGTACTTTTGCATTTTAGTTTCCACGGGTTTCTACACCTGGGAAACCCCTGGAAACCAGAAAAAACCGGGAAACACGAAAACATAGAAATCTATGTCCCTTTTTCTGGAAACCCGGTAATCCAAAAACTCCGGTGTCTACATTTTATTGATCGAAGAATTATGCAGAATCGTACGATTTCTATACAAATTTCCTTTTGAGGCCAGAAACCTGGGAAACCCGGAAATTATTTTGACGTTTTGCTGATGTGGGGAGATAGCTGCCCATTGTTTTATTACACATAAAGAGGCATCTCAAAGATCTTGCATTACTTGTCACTCTCATGGAACACTCTTGTTATATATTATTGCGCCTTTCTGTTCGCTTTTTCTTTCCTGAATATTTGCTTTGAAACCCCTTTCTTGTGACAACCAGCGTTCTCGGTGAATGTGCAAGAAGAGAGCGAAAACTTAGAAGTCTTCGAAAGATTGGATATACGTGGAAGAAGTATGTAGTAGCGAAGAAATTGTTCATACATATAATATATCGAAGAGAGAATTTAGAACCCTACTACTAAGTGGGTTGAAGTTAGGATAATAGACCTGCACGACTTGTGAGGAGTTTCAAAGGTTCCCGAAAATATTATGGGCTGCATAATGCATAACACATCTTACCTTGCATGCAGGATTATCATTAGAATATCTCAT
>JASFDH010000713.1:0-20238 GCA_036937195.1 Nidularia pulvinata
GCCCGGCACGCGAGCCGTCGTCGGTGGAAAAGGAGAAAAACATGGGCTGCGACGAGGCAAGGCTCGTGCTGCCCCCTTGCGGCTGCCGGTTGAGGTACTGCGAGGCGTACGCGGCAAACGACGTCGCCATTGCGCCCGGCGATGCGCAGATGCTATGGGAGATGTTGTGTGTGTAGGTGATGTTTAGAGTTTACTGTGCGCTCGCTCGTCTACTGCAGTACGCGTCACTCAGTCACAGTCACACTGCCTCTTCGTCAGCGCAAGTCATCTCGGGTCCTCTCCACCGTAATACCCCGTTGTCGTCTGCTGCTGTGCAGCGTGTCTATCCCTGACATTCTGTTGCTATTCTGCTTGCCACTCATCCCTCAGTATCCCTGCTCTCCAGATGCACAAATGAGTCGATACTTTAGCGCCTTTTTATGCTCAGAACTTCGAGCGCCCACGCCCATGGATTCCATCTTTGCATCCTCATCGCCCCTATGCTCCTCCAATCACCATCATCAACTCTTCAAGAGTCTCCGCATTTCGGATCCCTGCTGATTACTTGAATCATGGACACCCTATCAGCATCGGTTAATTGATGTTCTCACTCGACGCTCCATTAACGTTACTGCTCATCTTGCTCTTTGTTTTATGATTTTATCGGTCTACCATCACCAACTGCTGTGGAGCTATTGCCTTCTGGACCACTCCAGATGTACTTCGTCTCGGATTCCTAGCCCCCAATCCTGGATTTCCTCCAGAAAATTCAACGGTGACGAACGTAGCACTCGAGACAACGTCACATAGCTCCCCTCATTTACCGTATCGCCAACTCTTCCGTCGCGGCTTTGGCACGAGACTACTTGGCTCCCTGTCTGATTCCAAAATGCCTCTTGCAAGTTGCTGTTCATCCACTGCAAATATGCACTGTACATGCAGATTCTGGAGCCGTATTATCGCTGTACTCATGGCGATAGTCCCCTTCTAAACTATCCTGTTTACATCGATATTTGAGTTTTGACAGCGATAGAATCTACAGGACCTACTGAAGATAGCTTAAACACAGGCTGTTCGCAAGTTCCCTAGCTGGTCGGTGTGTTATCTTTATGAAAACAATTGCAACTTTTCTCCTTGGAAACAGCTCTTTGTCCCGAGGGCTGTGGTCGTGATTCATATAGTGGCCAAATCAAGGCTCGGACGATCGCCATCTATCTCAAGCGCCTTTGCCGATGAGCTGGATTCTCGCTGGAACTCTTCAGCTTCAACGCTGGAAGGATTTAGCTTGTCTTTTTCGGCATCGTAATTTACTAACGCCTTTCAAAAGATGGTTCCCATAGGATGGCTATACAAAACTACGCACTTCCGTTGATCGTGCTCTTCACTTAGCTATTCATCACAGGCTTTCGATCACAGATTGTCAATTTCCCTATTCTTTACGCTATTTGAATGTATCTCAACCTCGCCGTATCGGAATTGAACAGCATAGAAGCTATTCTGGCCCATAGTAACAAGAACATTGATACGCCTCGACTATTACTTAGGCCACACGGTTTTTGAAGCGATGCTCAAGCTGTTCTTCCTCGTGGTCTGTGCGGGGTAAATTAGGCGTGTATGCTGAATTAGTATGAGCATAATCTGGCTTAGGAAATCTTTAACAGCATTTAGGCCGTGGTTGTCATCAGGATGCTTTTTATAGGTGTCGCGTCAAGGTGAAACATCATCTTTATATCTGCGATTTGTTTTTATTTCAAGTCAACTATGATTCACTGAAAGAGCACTATGCCGCATTTAGAGACTTTCGTCTCGTTCAAAATGTTGTGGCGAGGAGTGAAACAACTTCGTGGGTCCTCGTACGCAGTCATGCAGATGAAAACTTTATTGAATCACTGGAAACAAGGCAAACGAGGCGCGATGACTGGGCGGCAGATCCTTGTGTTATGGGAAGTAGCACAGGTCCAGAATCTTATAAAAGGCTTGCCAATTCTCGCTTTGGTTCATCCAGAATCTCATCCAACAACCCACTCTCTTCTCTAAATTCACCTACCGCTCACATTATATCAACTAGCATCATCGACATGCAAGTATCTGCAGTAACCAACACCCAAGCGTTGAGGGCTCTCATTGATTCTCCAGCGAATCAGGCATCGAGCCTCAACGACACTGGACATTTCTACGACAATGTGGGGAACGCATGCCCCGGTTGCGGTCTCGAAGCAGGCCACAAACCCAACTGCCCTCACGCTACTGTCCCTTGAGTTCGTTAATTGTTGTATGTTTGTCTTGCATATTTAGGCCATTCGTTTTAAAAGACTCACTTAGCTACATCCTAGATTTTGTGCTCAGATAGCGGTCATATACCTTCTTCATATTCTTGGTTCCGTTTACATGCTCTTGGGGCGGATAGGACGAGAATCAAATTGTTGAAGGAAAGATGAGGGGGACTGCTACAAGCACGTTACTATTTATTGAACATATGTGATTCCATGTATCTAATTACCCCAGTCTCTATATGTTTCATTTATCTGGACTATCTGTTTGATAGTATTTATAATAAGTAGAAGTTTATTGCTCGAGAACTGTGAGAGATATAAACCCCATACAGTAAGCATGTAGATATTAGAAGTCTTTCCTAGTGTTGAATATTTGAAGATGAAATCGGAGACTCTGTAGGGTATGTACAATAGCCAATGTCGTGTGCCAACATTCGGAGCGTCACGGCCGCGACGCGTTCGGCCGATCGGCGGTGCCGGTGAAGTTGGCATATCCAATATGAGTGTGTCACATGTCATGAGTCACGCGTTACACATTTTCTTTTTCATGAATGCCAACTTAATGCCAACCATATTGACTCCCTACAAGAATTTCAAGAAAGTCACCATCTCCACACTATCTGTATCGAGATTACTTCTCTTATCTTGCCTGTACTCCTGTACGTTTCATGTCATCATTTTTGTCTTCACCAGCCTCTATCTGCTTCTCCGCGTTTCCGACACTTCAGAATCGCTCGCGGTGACTCAACCGGCTCTGACTTCAAGTCCATGGATACCTCACCAGGGAAGCTTCTCGCTAATCTAGCCTCAAAACTCCATGTCATTATCTCAGATTGTCTTTCTTTCAACTCTGGATGCTGAATTTGTAGTGATAATGGGCAGGAACTGTTAGAGATTGCTTTTTCGAACCGGCGCCGGCGTCATCCTCGGCCCGTATCCCCTAATGGTCTGTGCATCGAATACAGCTGGTAAATCCAGCCCCATGGGCCGGCACCGCGAACATGCGGAGTCAGGAAGGACGTTAATATCCGTCTACACCCACTGGACCTTCGCTCTTCATTCTGACTAGTTTAGCTCCCAATCGCTAAATGCAAAAAAGCAAGCGAAATATCGTCTTCCAGAATGCTGCTAAGGCGGTCGTGAACATTTTGCAACGTCTCGATATTCCGTGTGCGCTAATAGGAGACTCTGCGCGCCGTGTATATGGCGTTTCGAAAGTTCCACGGGTAAGATGTAGTGCTCTATAGCGGCAGTGATGCTTCACTCACCGGGTGCATTTTTGAATCTGCTCAGAAAGTCGATGTAGCCATTCTGTTATCTCCCACGCATATTCCTATGGACCTGGCAGCTAGGATCGCCAGACAAGATCCTACTCATATATCCTTCGATTCCTCAACTTCAATTCAGCAAAATCCTGTCATTGTACGATATGGTGACCTGACGATTGCACGTGGAAGGAAGAGCTACTACGAAGTCCACCTTTTTACTTCCTCTTTGCCCGTCGTCTATTCCAATACCCTCACATCGATTGATGGCTTGCCTCTTGTGCCATTGACTTTACTACTGGTGCAAAGTTTACAAGAGTGGGGCCGAATTACTCACTCTTCTAATAATTCTGCCAAAAAGAGAGCCGTCAATGAGGTGAACCAGTTTCTACGTTGGACTATTGAACACCATTCAGCCATCGAGTTTCGTAGTACCTTGGAATCAACTTTGAATGGAGATGAAACAATAATCCTTGAATTCTCTGCCGCAGTTCCGCGTTCGAGATCTCAATGGATGAAGCTTGGGATGCGTATACCACCACGGTTGACTCAGTCGAATTCGGGTGCTTCCAGTGCTGGAGAGGCTTGGACCATGACTCGGTCATCGATGGTTGCGGATCCCCTTCATACAAGAGATAGTGATATCACAAAACCAGAGATTCTTTATCTCGCCAGCAGTATGGTAATCGAAATTCTTCACAAGCTGGGTATCAACTGCGCAATCTTTGGAAGCCTTGCATGTTACCTATATGGGAACGAGCGCTTGCCGAACGTACGTCAGTTGCGTGACATTTGCAAATTTAAGCGGGCACGCTAATTTGATGACTTCAACTCGCAGGATGCAGATATTCTCGTTTCTCCTATTTCTCAACCCGAGACTACAGCCGAATCGCTGAAGGCTCATATTGTATCTATGAACCAGTGCTTCTTCTTGAAAGCGGCAAAGGACCCGAAGGCTACTTACAAAATTCTGTACTTCAAGGCTCCGAATGACTCTGGAAAATCGCGCAAGACATATAAAGTCGACATAGTCACGCCGGGAGTAATGCACCTTCCGTCTCTCACCTCCAGAGATATTTCCCGGGAACGAGGCCATTACGTTGTTCCTTTCGCCGTGCTATTACTCCATAAACTACAGGGGTGGGATGACCACTCCAAGGCACACGACGTACACAAGCGTAAGAAGACCACAACTGATGCCAGCGATATACTTGGCCTCCTTCGACTGCCCTGGATTGTGTCGCTGAGGCATGCGAGACCATGGGATGATACTAGACTCTTCGGAAAGGAGTTCCAGCAGCTGTCGAAGTCGAGGGTGAAGGCGTTCGCGTTGAAGTATCCAGACTCTGGAGAGGAATGGAAGCGCCTCGGATTCGAGACACATTGAAGGTAGTCGCCATACCATGAATATGCATTACTACCTGTTTCTTTAACTCTGGTTTCTTGGCTGGCCACTGACGCACGCGTTACATTCGTGTACTACCTTGGAGTATTTTGGCGATTTATCATGCATAACGGAATTCAAGAGACTAGAAGCCTGATTACTATTAAGAAGAGACCGCTTCTTTTCCCATGAAGGGCCCCTAATCACCGGCAACGGCTATGTAAAATTTAAACGCCTTTTCGCTTCCATCACCCATCAGCATGAGCGTCAGTCTCTTGCCAATCAATTAGGATTTTAACGAGTACAATCCGACAATGTCCTTGCCTAAGTCGTTTGACATGTCTTTCGTCGCTGAATATAGTAGTTAAATAAATATCAAATATGCAGAATATCAATGATATTCTTATCGTGCCTGAGCGAGTTCTGGCAAGAAGATACCTGCTAGTTTGTTATTATGTATTTGGCTGGTTTTAAGGAAGCTAGCAACATGCGTACCTTGATCAACTGTAGATTCATGCTGGCCTTGTCCATCTTGTTCCCTGCTTGTTCCTGCGTGTTGAATGACGGCCTCGAATTGGCAGTTGGTTGGCTGCTGTTGGCGGCCTCGTCCCTTGCGACAAATGCGATAGAAGCGGGCTATATTTATCTCTTGACAGAACATCGGCCGCAGTGGACCCTGTTAGAAAATTGCCGTAAGGCTTCTCATACTGTAATTATGTATAACGCGCTTTCGGCAATTCGCTTTGTGCAGTATAAAAGCAAGGGGTGATGCATCAGATTATTTTCGGTCCCCATAACCGTTCCCCTCACTGTCTCTTCTTGCAGCTACACGTCTCATTGTCAGAATGAAGTTCACCACTGTATTCGCTGTCCTTGCTGCCGCTGTCGCCGCTGTTGGCGCCTCGCCAACTGAGACCAACGCGAACCGCCTTGCGCGTGGACTTCCTCCCCTTCCTCCCGTCAGAAGGGCCACACCCGTTGGAGGTATGTCTTTATTTCAGCATTGTAAAAACTCAAAGTTTCTATTAGCAGTAGACTAATAATTTTTGTAGTGGCGAAGAGGGCTACTCCATCTGGCACTTCTTGCTCGACAGGCCCGATCCAGTGCTGGTGAGTTACTCTCAACATCGACACTTTCAGAACATCCACTAACATTTAACTTTAGTAATAAAACTACAACAGCTAAGGATCCCATTGCTGGTCTTATTATATCCCTTCTCGGCATAGTTCTTCCTAACACAGATATCCTGGTTGGATTGACCTGCTCTCCTATTTCGGTTATTGGTGGAGGTAGCAATTCTTGGTAAGAGTTGCCTCTCGTCAACTATGATTGCATCTTCTGATGCGACCATTTCCCAGTACCTCGCAACCCGTTTGCTGCACGAACAACAGCTTTAATGGCGTAATTGCTCTTGGATGCTCTCCAGGTAAGATTTATTCCTGAGACGCCAGTGCCCTTGCTTCATTTGTTGACTTGGCCTTTTAGTGAATGTCTGAGCCGATGGGGGGACGTATCAAGATGTATCTTAATGCTCCCTGACTTGCATCTTGGTTATCGAGGACAGGACCTCTTTTACTTTCTAGTGGACACCAACCGACAGAGACCTTTAATATCCCCAATTTTACCACTATCTTTTATGGTTCACTCTTTTACCAAGGGATATATACGTAGTTTCACTTATTGCTGCTTTTTGTTATGGCAGGACTTTTTCAGACTGCACGTTTTCAGAATTTTTTCTTGACGATGCAATTTCAATAGACATTTGTTACGATCCAAAGTTATACTGCAGCGGGCACCTCGAATTAATATCTAGCATCTATCCAATATTCTTGATAGATATGTGATTCCTTCATAGTCATTATGATCAATGTTGTGGTCGACAAAGCACGGTGCGTTGGATCTTGGATAGGGCCATGCCAGATGATTGGTAGCGTCAGGACTTAGTGGGGAGTCGAACTAAGACGGTCGACCGTCGCCGTCGTTCGGCCATAGTCACCGCCGGTCTTAGCGGCACCGAGGATTAGTCATCTGACTGACTGAAGGACACTCGATCGGGAGGATGCAAAAAGTACTAATCTCTACCCCCGAAGAGAGGACATAGCCTTATAACTCTATACACAATCCCCCACTCCTTGTGCTCGTTAACAAATGTCTACCCAGATCGCAACTCAATCGCAGCCAGCTCTTACTGGAAATCCTCGAGGAACAGGCAGGCGCGGTGGCAATCGCGGTCGCGGAGGAAGCAATCGCGGACAGAATCGAAACCCCCGTGGTGGAAAAGGTACCGCTAAAGCTACGGCTGTAGGAAGTGCACCTAGCGATATGGAGGTCAAGAGTAGCGCAGTACAGAAATCCGTTGAAGATGCAACAGTGACTGCTGAGGCAGGTACCGAGGAAGAAGACTTAGAGTCAGACGCCATCTGCTGGATCTGCGCGGAACCAGTCAAATACTATGCTGTATCCGAGTGTAATCATCGCACCTGCCATGTCTGTGCCCTGCGCCTTCGAGCATTGTACAAGAAAACCGATTGTACTTTTTGCAAGGTGTGTCATATCGCTCATGATTACCCTAGGAAGCATACTCATTCATCTGTCTTTTAGGATCCACAAGTATCAATCATTTTCACGGTCTCGCCAGATGCATCTTTCTCCTCTTTCACTGCGGAGTCTATTCCCTACAAAGATGCCAAGCTCTCCATATTCTTCGAGACACAGGAGATGATGGAGGACACCCTTATCTTACTCAGGTTCAACTGCCCCGATCCCGACTGCGACTACATTGGAAATGGTTGGGGCGATCTCAAGCTACATACCCGTGCCAGCCATGGGAAACTTATGTGGTTCGTCATCTTATCTACTTTGTTTGCGACTTATCAATGGCTAACGCCCTCCCTTTGTTTACTCGGTAGTGACCTCTGCATCCGCTTCAAGAAAGTGTTCTCGCACGAGCATGCATTATATCCGCCCAATGTATTACCTCTTCATCTTCCATCGATGCATCAAAGGCAGGGCAAATCGGTGCCCAAAGACCAGATAGAGGGTGGTGTACATCCTCTTTGCGAGTTCTGTCGTGAATGCTTCTTCAGCTCCGATGAACTGTACGCCCACATGCGGGAAAGGCACGAAGAGTGCTTCATTTGCAAGCGTAACGAAGTCCGGGATCAATAGTGTGTTTCCTTCGTCGCCTTATTCTTTACATCCTGATGATTCGCATACTCGTACAGTTTCTTGAATTATGATAGCCTAGTAAGTTTCTATCATCTTTTTCGCTCGTGAATATGTCAGAACGAGGTTTAATAGGAGCGTCACTTTAATAACGCCCATCACCCTTGCCGCCAGTCACAATGCCAGGCCCAAAAATTCGTCGTCTTCAATACTGCACTTGACCTACAGGCACACATGGTGGAAGAACATGGTGCAGACATGACCTCCCGTGACAAGAAGGACTTACGACGCGTGCAGGCTGAATTTGCCTTTGAAGAAGTGGGACACGGAGGAAGACACGGGCCCGGGAGAAGAGAGAGGGGCGAAAGGGACAGAGAGCCGCCACCGCACACTCGGCAACCTCAGCAACAGCAACAGCATCCACCTAGTGGTGTCGGTGGTGGCGGGGGGGCTGCTGGACCTTCTCATCCACCCGGAGGTGGATCGAGAAGGAGAGAGGGTTTCGGAGCCAGTTTGACGACAGACAACGCTTCCCCCGCTAATGGAACTCCGAACAACCGCACCCCTAATCAAAGCCGTCCTCCGTCACCACCACGAGGAGATGTGGACACCGCAGTTGCAGAGTAAGCCTTCCTTCCTCTTTTCTATGTATGAGTACTCATTCATCGATTAGGAGACATGCAGCTTTCCTTACTCGCTTGCAATCGCTTGCCACCAACCCGACTTCCGCGGTCCCTGCAGTGAAAGCTGCCATCCGCGGGTACCGTGCGTCTGAGCATAGCGCTCGTGATTTAATTTCGACTATCTGGAACGTGTTGGACCGCAACTTGGAAAGCGCTGCCAGTATCGTCAACGCTTTTGTGGATCTCCTCGAAGAGGAGGATAAGAAGCAAGACTTGCTTGCTTCATGGAAGGGATTTGCTATTGAGGTGAGTGTGGTGACCATGACATCTGATATTATAAAACCAACCCCGTACTCTCACCAGCAACGTCGTCAATTCCCTGACCTCGTTCCCGCTGCTGCGGGTGAAGGCTACGCCAGCATCACTTCAGGGCGCGTGCTCAACGCCAAACACTCGACAGCCACCTCCCGCTCCTCTCATCAGTCCTCCCGGCAAGTATGGGACCGCGTCGCACAAGCTGCCAGTTCTTCTGGTTCATCGTTAAACCGAGCCCCAGCACCCAGGCCTCCTGATCGCTTCCCGGCTCTTTCGTCCACGCAACCCGCCCTGACCCAGCCGTTCCGCCAGGGTCAGCGCAACACTCCCTGGTCGCAGAGCTCCGCGTCAGGCTTCCGCGCACCAACTGCTCTTCCTGGATCCGCTGGCACCGTTCCCGAATCTCGGATTCAAGTCGTGCCGGCATCGTCGTCGTCCCGGACGAGCTCGGGCACGAGCACCCCGCGCCAGGTACCACCGAAACTCTCGAGCGCGCTGTTCCCCGAGCTCCCGACGTCGACGAATGTGCGGCATAAGGCGCCTGTGAGTGGGAATGTGTCCTTGAAGAATATTCTTGGGAATAACGCGGGCCCAGCAGTGCCTGCGTGGAAGAGTAGTGGTGGAAATGCGGATGCTGCTGGTGGCGATGAGGAAGGTGACGGCGATGGTGCAAGTGCTCCTGCTGGTGCGAACAAAGGCAAGAAAGGGAAGGGGAAGCAGAAACAGACGTTATTTACCCTCGGCTCATTCCCGACGTAATTATTATGAGGTGTATTCATACTGTAATCAAAGCAACATGCATTTACATACCTACATGGGTTTTGTCTCCATGGTTTTAACGAACGTCGCAAACACACAGGCTTTGACCGCCTTCTTGTCGACGTATGTATGATCAAACAGCAAGATATAACAGCGCACCTCGCGTGTATTCCATAGAAATAAGTAGCAAGGTTGATCTTTCGGCAATAATAGGGGGCCCAAGCGGGTTTTATTATGTCATGTCTATCGTAGGGGGTTAAGGAATCGTACTAGGGAGTGCTATAGTATCAGTAGTCATCCATTTACCAAACAAAAGGGGCTCACACAGTGCGGCCTAGTTTCTTGCAGGACTCGAGAGTAGCAAATGCTCCAGAATTAGTTGTACGTGGTATTTATGCCCAATGGCCCAGATCACTGCTTATAGGAGATAGAGGACAACGTTGTACTTTCTACATATATGTTCTTACAGACCTACATCCCAATCGAACCCATGAGATCCCATTCCCTGTGATATCATTTTTTAATAATTTATGCCATGAATTTCTTCCACCCTATATCATCGTTCCTTCCAGACGCTAGCATAGATATGTACGCTAGACAAATCTCATTGCGAGAAGTCGATCCAGACATTGGGTACGACAACACATATCCAGTATTTTGAATAGTGCTTTCTGCCCGTATAAGAACCGGAAATTGGTATCCTTGCTGTCGGATGTATTGAAGTAGGCTTTCCCCGGCAGATTCATTTACAAGTAAACGATCAATACCAGGCTCCTTTTTGACACGAACATTATCCGAGATGCAGCGAATGAGAGATGAGTTATCATTTCGCCGTATGAAGGCTAGGTTCGGTTATCAATATGAATCATAACGACTAGAGAAGATTCGATACCATCGTTAGCGCATAGCCATTTCATGGCCTGACCCGTAGACGGCAGCTGGACCACGGTGACATTCAATCGAATTGCATGGTTTATGGAACGCGAGTGAGTAAGGGGATTATTGCTTATGCATATTAGGAGTGGAAGAGTCGGATCTGAAATTGAAGGATTCACACTTAAAATTAGCAGGGAAACTCAGAGCAGTGTGCAATAGGTAGGGTATCACCTTGTAGGTATTTAATGACGCTCTGCCTCAGTGTGCCTGCATCCAATGCCTGATAAAGCTGCGACAGAGATACCATTCCTGTTTCTGAACCATCCAGCCACAATTGCAGTTTGAGAGATGACGTTTCATCCAATGGCGCACCCAACCAGGATGATAGATTGGCAATAAATACTTGTGTTGTTGTGACTGGAACCTGTATTAGCGCATGTGATAATTAGCATCGGATATCGCCTCTAGATAGTGCCGTCCCACCTTTTCTCCTATGTGTCGTCCCCAGAAATCGTCCACTTCAGAATGGCCACCAAGTAGCGAGATTTGCGATGAGGACTTCAATTTGCTTCCATGCTGATTATATGGGACAGTTAAAGGGAGTACCGCTTGATGATGACGCACATGCCCAAGAACCGCAATCCCTGCGATCAAGAGAACCAAATGTTGGTTGAGCAGGTTAGCGTCATCCTTAAGCTGTTTAGTAACAGCGGCAGGACGAAAGAAGGATATAAGTCTGTTTGTTCGACTCTCGTTCCAGATGGTGAGATGCCCTTTCGTATCTTCCAGGATCCCCCCAATATTCCTGAGGCTATTCAGCAGCTGTGGTTCCACCTTGAAACCCATTGCCAATGACTTGAGCGGTGACAAAACCGCATGGATCTGAGTAACGATTGCATAGAGCTGGCTCACTGTGGAATCTTTCTCCTTATGTGCATCCAACCAGTCCGAAATGCCTTGAGCTAGCGAATATACTGTACTGACTATGGATAGGAATTCCATAGTGGGATGCTGGAAAGTTTGGCGTAGCTAAGCGCAGAGATCAGCGCTGAATAATGATGACTATTGGTGTCCCATGCTATCTTATATCTTATCCGGTTAGCGCCCGAGCCAACACGTTCTTCGGATACAGAACTGCGTCTAGAGCCGCCGAAAATCCATGAAGGAAGAATTGTGTCGCAAATCGAAGCAGGCATTGCTATACACTGCACGTGCATGTAGTATATCTTAGACTGGCGGCCATTCTGTCTATGAGAAAGGTAAGTTCAACATCCTTCACTGCGTAGCGAACGAGCCACGCCGCGTCATTCATCGAGGCTCAGCTACTCCTCTCTGGCGTTGGTGGCAACCCTTGTCGCCCCTCCTTCCCCGCCTCGTCTCATCCCACTCTTTACCTTCAGCTCATAGGTCCGTGCTCCGGTTCTTCGCTTTGAATACCCTCCGGCCCCGACACTCGCAAGGGGTCCAAGGCTCGAACCTCCGCAACAGGTCACCGTCCGAAATTCGAGCCCTCAACAATCAAGTATTAGTCGATAGCGTCAGTGTGTCCAGCGGAGGCATCCGACACGGAGACGAATCAAGGAGGCACAGTATTCAAATCAACATGCTTCGGAGAAGACCACTGGATGAAATCTGAGAGCGAGCGAAACGTTTGGCGCTTTAGCATATGAGCATGGAAAATGAACTCACAAGCAAGCTCATGTCCCCCCGCTGTCCTTCGCCGGAAAGAACAAACCTCAGCAGCACCTTTTCTTGCCCGAGTGTTTTAGGGTATAGCTTTCCTTATCTCTTCTCGCTCATGTCAGGGTCCGCCTTTTGCGCAATCGTACCACCAATAAGGCATACACTGGTAAGCACAGAGCTTAATCTGAGGCTAGAAAACGTATCAATACAAGTAAGATATGTTGAAGTACAAGAATGAACAAACGCACCTCACTCGCATCACCATAACCAGCATCCCCATTCCGACATTCCACGAAGGGCATCATTGTTTATCTCACCTGAACACAATCGGATTCGTGCTTTGAGAGACAGAAAATGCATGCTAGTCGAGTATACTTCCACCCCGCGAAGGTGTTGCTTCATGCTCTGAGCGTCGAGGGAGTACACTTGAAGCGTCGCAATCATGCCCTCCAACCAAGTACTCACAGTTAACGCCCATTCTGCTCATCTAATGCTATTCAATACTGCGCCCTATTGGGGAGGGAGTCCGGTGCATGGTGCCGTTGAGTAGCCCAGACGAACAATACACTAAAAAACCGGTGTGGTCGCGAAAGGGCAAAGAAGAATGGAAGCTCTGCTTGCTATAGGTGCTAGCTGAAATGAGGTATATGATGCAGGAAAGGGTCCTTTCCATGGAGGAGACATTCTAGAGGACTATTTAGATGAGGATTGCGGAGGTGTCTGGGAGTAAAGAACGCCAGACGGAGGATAAGGGCAGATGGCGACCACGTATTAGCGAAACCGCGTAGAATAAGAAGCTGTTAATGCGGGACTTCGATGATATCAGCGTAGAGAATGTGCCTGGAAGACCCTTACATACACCGGGGCTGGGGCTTGGGAGAGGGCGGCAACGATAACTCAGACAACCGATGAAGGGAGGAGAAAAAGAGAACTAAACTCACCGAAATTTCAGAGGCACTCAAATTGAACAGTGGGTCTTTACCGTCTATATTTCTTGAAGTTTATTCATAGAGGAGGGCATCGCGGTCCCTAAACCCTAACTCATGGAGAGAGACGGTGCCGACGTTCATCTTCAGTGACGAGCAGAGTCTATCCCATTGGAGGAGAGACTGAACGAGCAAGCGAAAGCGCCCATGATTCTATCACTCTTGTTTCCTAGTGAGTGAGATCGAGAAGAGCGCTAAAAGCGCGAGAAGTCGAGAAGTGGTTGCGGCCCAGAGAACTGACGATGCCACGGAGCACCTCTAAGGCTCATCGACAGAAGGAGTGAATACAGTGCGGTATGAGAGGCAGCCCACAGTACAGTAATTCCAGCGCAGTAATTCTTCGTCATAGAGGACGGTCGCGGTCACAAAGTCGACTGTGGTTGTATTGAACGTCAGTGGTTGGACGAAATTGCGGAGTCAGACGAACCACGAATCGGCAGTCGGTATTGGGCAACCCGGACCGTGAGAACTAGCACCAAGCATGTTGGGCACAACTACAATTAAGTCACCTCTGCTTCGCGGATAACCACCACCACCACCACCACCACCACCACGCAGTCAATGTTTGCAGTGCAGTCCACTCCAATCTCTCTTAATTTGCGCCTCCGCTGTGTCGTAAAGTCTTTAATCGAATTCCAAGTCTCTTATTGTCTGGGTCTAGGCTAGACGACCTCCACTGCACGAGCTTTCCTGACTCGGAATCCTTTGCCCTAGCACTGGTATCAATACCCCCATCTGTACTCCTTGCGTTGTTCTGCCTCTTTTTGCGAGGTTATGCGGCTTCTATCTCGTAGCTGAATTCCATCTAGTCAAGCTTGCTGTCTTACACCAGCTTCTCACCGTCTATTTTATTTGAGTTGGTCGCTCTAAAACTACTTCCCACGACTATTAACTGCGTAATTGCATCGTTCGATATTTCAAAGGAAATTTAAATCACCGTAACTGAATTTTACCTAGGCGAGTGATTTTTTCTACGAACTTGTTCTATCCAAATCAACAATCGTTTGTCAGTGCTCGCCTATTCCGATTTTTCTTATACCACCGTAGCTCGACAGCCATCAAATTTATCGAAGAGCAGGTTGTGCTGCTATGGTCATATGCAATTCAAGATATGCTGAACATCGCTTTTACATGGGCTATGCAGATGAGTCTCAACGTACTTTGAAACCTAATACAATGATGCCCGGCCTGATTGTTCCCACCTGAAGCATTCACAAGCAGAAATAGACGCCTGTGAGATTTTTTCTCTCTGAACTACTGCACATCGCTCATGACATCAGGAAGTTGGCACTAAATTAGCCGACCTATGCGTACCTCCGTAGATATATATGGTCTACACACAACAGATATGTTCGGTCAATTTAATCCCATATTCCTGATACGTTCACTATGTGTTGTTACTGCTAGTTTCAGATTGTATACAGTACACTTTCTCATAATGCATAGCCTCAGTTTCACCCAAATTATGATGCATTATGAAAATCATGCATTATCAGCCTACATTTTGGCTGATGGAAGACTTTTTATACCTTCCAAAATCCCATGCATTATGAGAAATATGCATTATGAGGTTATGCACTATGAGAAAGTGTACTGTACACTCCGTGAAATTTCACTGTAGAACTTTGTCCAGCATCAAACTTTGTCTTCCAATCAGCAAAAAAAAAGAAGACATAAACTACAGCATTTACACCTTTTTCTGTGCAAGGATCGTCGATCGCAAAAGAGGATGCAATCTCCTTTCATTGCACTGGCACTCTATTCAAGCAAGGCTGGTCGTAGTGAATTTTAGCCCATTTTACTTCTTTTCTAGACTTACTACCACCGCGGTTATTGTTTCTAGCCCGAGCTGTCATTCAATTTTATCAGCAACGTTTTCTCGAATTTTTGGATGTCGAACATAACATCATTCTGATCCACCTTACGTCCATGTCAACCATCATCGAAGGGTCTGTTAAGGCATGTGGTTTCACTTCCCTGGTGCATTCAGATCAAGCATCCCAGTGTTGGACGCACCATGAAACCAACTACCGTACCTGGTTAAACCTCGTATCCTTCAGGGAACTATCTACAAGCAAACAGATCTGATTGCTTGTTGAGAAGATTTCTTCTGATTTGTGGCGTCTCTTCTCCCTTGTCAGTTGAGCGCTCAGAGTATGCTTAAAGCGCGTGCTATTTCCAGGCCTTACTTGTTCTCTAACGAAGATTCAAGGCCGGACATTGTACAGCATTAATTTCTTTGCGTCATCAGCTTGCTGGAATAGATAGTCATTGTAGGACGGAGATGTGGCTCCAGAAGACATCTTTGTATGTTCCGACTCGAATCCGAATACGTAGCCTCATGTGAGTAGATCTTATTGTTAAACAGGTCAATTTACGAGGGCTTAACAACATATCCCAGGTATCTTCCTTCTTGAACTACATTAATTACAGTAGTCTGCATGTCATTCTGCGCAATTCTGGTCCCCGTCTTGACTTTTATATTGTGAAGATTAGTTCCCGCACATACCCAACACACCGCTTCAAGCAAATCTTCCTTACTTACCTCGCTATCTCCGAATTTCTCTCACGAAGCTTTCCTCTCGTATGCTGATCTAATTCCTAAGCCGGGCCTCTCTTCCACCAGCCTCTCGTATTGGCAGAACAAGAATAGAACCTTCCAACATTACGACATCCGCATAGCTCGCTCATGAGTTCATCATCTCTACTTCGCTGGCGATGTATGTACAAGAGTGGGTGTTATCACACGAGGCTCAGGCTTGGAAGCAAGCACTTCACTGGTATCAAAGACACCGGAATGATATATTTATGCATGGGCGTTGGGTAAAGAATAGCTCGGTCGAATCACCTTAGAGGTGATTTCTTGATATCTACCTTCATTCTCCATGCGTAGTTATTATTTAACTTAGCCTTCGGCGGCATATATCATTTGATCTGGCCTGACCTCACATATCATATGAAAAATAGCTTTCGATGGTGCTTTTATACGACGATGTGATAGCGAGCCATCCAAGGCTGGTATTCTGGTATTAATGTTCATGATAGGGCCGGATCGCAGAATCCATTTCCGTATAGAATCATGATATTAACAATGGATCAGTAGATGACTTCGATATCCTGTGATCAAGAAGTAGACTGAGAAAAGAACAAAAAGTTGAAATTCACCGCCTTGATATCAGTTACAGCATGTACTGCGCCCAAAGAATATGAACGATCTATACACGCACAATCCATGAGGTATGCCACTGATCCTGCGGATATCCAAGACACGAGCCATATATCAAAGAAAACGCTACTCTTTTTGTTCATCTCAGCACTCCTAACGTCTTCACAAAAGAGAGATAGGCGCCGATCCATCGTCTGATGACTTACTGATCGCTGGGTGAAGGTGAGCATCATCAAGTACCCGCGGATCGGGGCTGAATCCTGATTGCCCACCCACCTTACGGTGCACAATTAAAATACAAGACCAGGCAAAGGCTATACATATCTCATAGTAAAAGCGGTAGTTGCCGCTAGCCCTTCAACCTGTGGGCGCTTGGATTTTCCTGCACCGTTCCCTAGAGTCATATCAATCAAGCAGCGTGTCGTCTGAGCAACGAACACGAAAGAAAAGCCTCGTGTAGAGCCACCCTTTCGTCCTATGAGGTGGGGGCGTCTGGGGAAGGGTTCACATGAGGTTGATGAGAGGCTTAACCATATGTACATGTCGTGGAAGTTGTTGGCCCTTATATCAATGGACCATGAGAGCCTGTAGTTCAACTTCCAGAGGTTTGATGGGACGACTCGCCACGCTCCGTTATCCTCGGTGTATCAATCCATCAGCTCATCAGATTAGAAAGCCCTACTATTCTATGAAATGTTACCTTCGAGTCCGAGCTGCAGCGAAAAGGCGCCGAGCCAGAACTTTAGCTGATGGCGGTGCAGAGTTGGATGGTTACACCGCAGCTGAAACTACGGGCGCTCGGAACCCTTAGCGACTAGCTTACAGACGGCGAGCGCATCCGGAACAGGAGGATGCCACGTCGCGTTCTGGGGTTGACTGCGAAGCTGCTGCGTCGGCTGGCGAACTTTGTCGCCACGTACTCTCGAGTATCTGTGAAACCGATTGGTTGGAATCTCGGATAATGATTAGAATATTGTTGGAATATTGGCGAACGTGTCACCTGTGCCATCGGAGCTCACAAAAAAGTGTCGAGAAGGTATCGCGAAGTCAAGGTGATATTGCTAGCTATAAGTACCATACATTCATAAATGTCCACAGAAAGTCCGAGAAATGCGCGCAGTAACTTTGAAGGGAACGTCGGGTCAGTGACCGCGTCAAGACAACGGAGTCAAGACGCAACGGAGTCAAGCTTCGGTTCGGGCGAGATAGCGATCGTATTTGGTATCCACGTCGTAGCCAAACATAATGTATTACCTCAGCGGGCCAGGCACGAATTGCCCAAATGAATCGAGCCGTGCCGCGCACATGGCAGTCCGTACTAAATCGGATCCTGGATAACACGCGAAATGAAATATGACCGCATAGAGCAAATCGCAATGTCAACGAACTTTCATTTATTTACCTCCACCGACAAAGTCTTCCACATTCCATCGAGCTACTGAGTTGCCATTAATCGGGGAGAACAATTCCAGTGGTTTCCGTGCACTATTATGTCGATGAACTGAACTGCCGAACTGGTGCCATAGTCAAGAACTATCTTTCGATATTCGAATAAATACCATCGAAATTAATGTCGGTAGTGTTAATGAAAATTGTATTGAGGATTAGGAGGTGGAATACTATTGAATCTACCATACTCGAACAAGCCTCACGTCACTTTGAGCTTCGCCGATTACCCCACACCGAGCAGATTAGGCCGTATCAATCGTCCGAGCAAGGAATCAAGCGCGAAAGATAGGCTCGGAGCAGGATAGCGCCTGAAGTAGCCAGTATAAGCAAATTACTATTGCTGACCGCCTGTCCGAGCCCGTACCGACCGCATGAGAGAATTGCAAGAGAATAGAACAGCAGCAGAGTAATGCTTTCCACATGAAGGGAAAGTAAGGCATTTGAAAAGATACCCGAGCCCGGTCACAGAGGAGAGAAGTGAGAAGACGATATAAATGAAAGCGCAGAAGCCAGCACTCGCAGCGCACTGCATCTCAAGATCGGAGGCATTATCAATAAGGCATCGAAGTCACCTGCCCATGAGCCGTTCTGCCAAGGTTCAATCAGTTACCAGGTTCCGATTAAGGCACCAACCGCCTAACTGTCCCATTAACGTCCATCGACGTCCAATTAGAGGCAGAGATCGCGTTCTAATCGAGGGCTTCCCGCACAAGTCACTCTGGAGACAGAAATCCGTGTCGATGAGCTGGCGTTGGAATCGGGACAGTATAGAATTTGAGAAGAAGTGTACACCGATGAGCCCAGCCAGGTTCCCGCGACAGGAGGTAATGGTTCCACCAGAAGGATATGATCACAAGGTAATGAGGACCCACCCCGGGCAATACGCGAGAACGCGAAGTAACACTTGATCCTGATGCCGTCCCAGCTGTCTTGTACGAACGAGCGACAAACCGATGGAATTCCACTCTCCGTTCCCCATTCTCCCATCTCCCAAAGTCCCCTCTAACGGCGTTCCGAACTCCAGCGGCTGCATTACGAAAACCCACCAACTCATCCATCGTCCATACAAAGGGCAACAAGTTACCCGGATTACACCTCACAAGTGACAAAACGGGGCACTTCCGACCTTTCTCCTCCCTTGTTGCAGCCAGTATGGTCCTGCAATGCAACGGGTTCCCAAGTTCACCCGACGAGTCCGAATCCGCGAGAAGCACCGCGACTGTCGATACGAAGATAGACCGGGAGAAGAAGTGCCCGAATTCAGTACGGGTTCATGCGCGGCGCCTATGGGGTGTCCCGATACAAACCCTTGGGAGTTCCGGTACTGAGATGGCACGCAGGAAGGGGTCATGTGTAGCGGCATAGGAGGGGCAGTGGACCGCAGTTGGCTAAGACGTAGCTTTAGTCTGAGCCCCGGGCCTAGGAAAAGTCGTGGGGTTGTTTCTCTTGTTGTTGGGTGGGGAAACCGAAACCTGATGACTGGAATGCGATGCTTCTAGTGTAAGACTTGGGGATATATATGTAAGACGCGTTTGTCTGATATAATCACCAGGATCAACGCAAAACGTCTTTGTCTGACTGAGCCTCAGCACAAGACCATGTCGTCGCTTGAAAACACCGACGAGCCAACTGGCACACGCAGCGAATCACAAGAGGATTGGAATGCTGACTCAGCTCGGGTCCTCACTTTCCGAAAGGCAAGGCACTATCCACGTCTGTCCCGAGGGCGGACCCGGGACGCTGCCGCTACGAGCCCCACAGCTGATTAGAGATGATTCGATGTCGGGATCTTCAGGACGCTCGACGCAGCTTACAAGGTCGTGCTGACGCGCAGGCGGATCGTCGTTCCATGGGCGTGCCAGTGCCACGAATCACGATGCTTTGCCAGCAAGGCGCATCACCACGTCATCCGATTGCTCATTGTGGATGAAAAAGCATGGAATCACGCTACTGCCAGTGCTTGCTTGCTCGCTCAGCTGCAGCTATTTCGCCGACGACGCCATTCTGAATCTAATAATTTCTGATTCAACGCGGAAAAAACAAATATAGCACGATTACAGACACGCCCCATTTGCACTATTGTATATGTACGTACATACGATAATTCTGACCCCGATGAACACAATACATACTGACTCGAACGTACGATACATAATTGATTGCATGGGAATATACGAACCGGATCCACCACCTGATATCATTATCTCCCGGATAGAATATTCGAACCTTTCCTCCGGAGTCGCAGCGCCGCAGGCAGGGCGCAGTCACTGGTCACCAGTGCTAGTGACCTGTCCACGTCCGTGCCTGAGCCCTA
>JASFDH010000714.1:0-20237 GCA_036937195.1 Nidularia pulvinata
TTGTGAAGCACTTTTGTGCTGAGCAAAGATAGTTTTGGGAGTCTCAAGTGTCTGAGACATACTTAAAACATTAGAACAAGATGGTGGGGTTGTAGGACCAAAGAATGAAGGGGTCTCAGTGTTCTGGGGATCTAAATTGATAGATACACAACCTCTACAAGGTGGCACAACAGAGATAGCACGAGGAGTAGAGATAAGGCCAGAAACTGTTCCTGCCTGTCTTGCAGTCTGAGTAGTTCAAGGAGGAATGGCTGCAAAATTGGTGTCATGAGGAGTGCGACCAAAAGACATAGACAGAATGCTAGGAACAAGGATGCAAGTTTGTTAATACCGTCACAAACATGCTTTCCAGGGTATAGGCTAGAGTTCCAGACAGATAAGATATGTGCAGTGACCAAGGAGAGACACTGGAGACTCCAGGAATATCTCCAGGAAATGTGTTCAAGTGCTACCAAAGGAAGTAATCAAGATGGGTGACAGCTTCAGCTTATGTGCTGTGCCTCCTTTGTTCCTAATGCCCAATTTACAGTATAGTTCAAGTATAGTGAAAATGATACTCAACTTCCTGACCAAAGATTTGGTCAGGAGGGATCTCTGGAGACCAGAGATCTCATTGAGCACAAAGTACAATGACAAGATGAGATTATCAAGTAGAGATGAGTGGGGATGATTTGGAGGTAGCATAACCACTTGAGTAGAAGTGGAGAGACTAATTAAAATTAACAACTGAAGTACTACAATACATTTGAAGTACTTAAATACTAAAAAGTCTAAGTAACCAGAGTAAATACATAGAGCACTAAAATCATACTAGTGCAATGGAGAAGTGGGTTAAGAAGAGATAGCATATGTCAAGGACTAGGAGTACAAATTGAATGTTAACATGAAAGAGACATACTATGAAAAGTATAGTGTGTGGCTGAAATGAAGTAATTACAAAAATGGAAATGGACTGGAGTAAACCTGAGTAAACACTGGAGATGAGCAGGAAGTCGTGAAAGCATCAGAATTGATTGTGAGCATCCAGAGATGGTGCATGCTGCACCATATAAGGATATGACACCTCACTGCCTTTCTCTGCTGACTCTTCTGGGGCTGTTGGGTGTTTTCAGTATGTGAGCTGCATTTGTCAGCCCCACTGCCCTCCTTTGCTGACCATTCTGGGGATGCTGGGTGTTCTCAGGGTGTAAGTGGTATTTTTCAGCCTCACTGCTGACCATTTGGTGCTGTTGGTGTTCTTAGTGGGCAAGTAGCATTCTTCAGCCTCACTTCCCTCCTCTGCTGACCATTTTGATGCTGTTGGGTGTTCTCAGGGTGTAAGTAGCATTTGTAAGCCTCACTGCCCTCTTCTGCTGACCATTCTAGGGCTGTTGGGCATTCTCAGGGTGTAAGTGGCATTTGTCAACCTTACTACCATCCTCTGCTAACTCTTCTGGGGCTGTTGGGTGTTCTCAGACTGTAAGCAGCATTTGTCATCCTCACCATCTTTCTCTGCTGACTGTTCTAGAACTGTTGGGTATTCTTAGTATGTAAGTGGCATTTGTCAGACTTAATGCCCTTCTCTGCTGACCATTCTGGGGCTGTTGGTGTTTTCAGGCTGTAAGTGGCATTTGTTGCCACACCACCATTTTCTGCTGACTATTGTGAGGCTGTTGGGTGTTCTCAGGATGTAAGTGGCATTTGTCAGCCTCCCTGCCTTCCTCTACTAACCATTGTGAGACTATTGCATGTTCTCAGGATGTAAGTGGCATTTGTTGGTCTCACTGTCCTCCTCTACTGATCATTCTGGGGCTGTTGGTTGTTCTCAGGGTGCAAGTGGTATTTGTCTGCCTCACTGCCTTCTGCTGCTGATTATTTTGGGGCTGTTGGCTGTTCTCAGGATGTAAGTGGCATTTATCAGCCTCACTGCCCTTCTCTGCTGACAAATGTGAGGCTGTTGGATGTTTCAAGTCAGTAAGTAGCATTTGCAAACCTCACTGCCCTCCTCTGCTGACTATTCTGGGGCTGTTGAGTTCTCTCAGTGTGTAAGCAGCATTTGTCAGCCTCACTGACCTCCTCTGTTGACTATTCTGGGGCTGTTGCACACTATGAGGCTGTAAGTGGAATTTTTCAGCCTCTTTCCCTTTCTGTGCTAGTGTTCATGGGCTGTTATGTGTTCTCAGCAGGTAAATGGCATTCTTAAGCCTCTCTGCCCTCCTCAGCTCACCATTCATGGGCTGTTGGATCCTTAGAAGGTATAGTGTTGGTTGGCCTCTCTGCCCTCTTTTTTAAACAGTCTCTGCCTCCTTGGTGTTTTTCAGGAGGTAAGTGGTGTTGTATCTTTTGACTTCACTTCTCAGCAATTAGTGGAATGGTGGGCTCTCAGATTGTAAGCAATAGTTTGATATTGCTTCATCTACTTACATATCCTTTGTCTCCAGATTGTATGTTTTCATTTACATCTCCATTGCAATGCTTATAGTTTACCTTATATTTAGAAAGTATGTCATTGTTTTCTATTCCTCTACATTTTTAATAAACTGTGATTATGCCCTCAAAACAGTGGGTAAGCTATTAGTATTGTGAACACTAGTGTCATTCTTAATTTGATATATTTATGTAGAGTCTGAGAGTTCCTAATTGTTGACATAAATTCTGAACTCAACATCATTTTCAGACTGCCTTCAAATCTCCAGCAAGAGGCTAGCTATGAAAAATTTTATTTATTGCCAACTGTTAAATTGTATGGCAATCAATACTCTCTTGAACTACTCCATGAGTTGTATATCTCATCACAATTTCTTCTGCAGAGTTGGGGCCAAGTTAGTGGATCTCTTTGCACTGAAATACTGAAATATGTTGCAACAATTGTTTGAGAATTAAATCATAAATATCTGGTCTTGTGGTCCCATTCTTCACCTAGCACCATAATTTCCTACATTGACTCATTATGTACCTCAATATGTTTCTTCAGAATATGTAAGAAGCCTTTAAAGTGGTAAAAATAAAGAATCTGTGGCTACTACATTCTAGCACTTTCTTTTTTCTGAACTGTCATGAACTTGTTTCCAGGGTATAACCTAGAGATTCCAGGCAAATAGAAGACATGGTAGGGCCAGGGAGAAATACCAGAGACTCCAGATATAACTCTTGAAAATGTGTTTGAGCACTACCAAGGTGAGAGGATCAAGATGGGCAACAGCTTCAGCTTATGTGCTGCACCTCCTTCATTCCTAACACCCAATTTACAGATAATGGTGAGTGAGTTGTTCCAGGTATAGTGACAATTGATTACTCAACTTCCTGACTGGAGATTTGGTCAGGAGGGATCTTCAGTTTCTGGAGATCTTGTTGAGCATGAAGTACAATGACAAGAAGAGATTATCAACTAGAGACAAGTGAGGATGACTTAGAGGTAGCTTTTACTGAGTAGAGAGTGGAGAAACTTGCAATTAACAAACTGAAGTATTATGATACATTTGAAGTATTTAAATACTAAAAATCTAAGAAACCAGAGTTGATATGCAAGGCACTAAAATCATACTAGTGCAGTGGAGAAGTAAGTGGGTTATGAGAAAGAGAGTGTATGACAAAGACTAAGGAGTACAATTTGAATGTTAACATGAAAAGGACTTGCTATGAAAAGTATAGTGTATGTGGCTGAAACAAAGCAAATACAAAAATGGAAAAGGACTGGAGTAAACCTGAGTAAACTTGGAGATGAGCAAGAAGTCAGGAAAGCATTGGGATTGATTGTAAAATGGTCTGGAGATGGTGTGTACTATGCTGTATAGGGATATGACAGTATTTCCTCCTTAGTAACAAACCCATGAGTTGCTTGGAGGGTTGTTGTGGCTGTGACATGTTTATGTTGACTGTGTTTGTATAATCAAAGTTTAAATTTTCAACTTCAACCAACACCACCAACATACCAACCTATCACCAAAAATTGCAAGTTATGTCATCTTCTCAATCTGAGATTGCTCAATGCAAGGCTCTCTTGGATGAGAGGTGACATGAACATGCAGAGGAAGCAATATGAGTGGAGGAGATGTGTATTTGCACCAAGGAGGTGAAATGACAGGAGGAGGAACATTTGTGCATCAAATGCAAAGAGAACACTGAGCTTGCATGTCTCCAGGTCGAAGAAGAGCATGAAGAAGAAGAATGCAAACATAGGGAGGCAAAGGAGGTGTGGGAGGAGGCTGAGCATATTATGAGGGAGAAAGATGAGGCAATCATGCATGTGAAGGCTGTGACCAAGAAACAATGCCAGACATTAGCAGCAAAGGAGGCTGCTAAGGAGGCAGCAGAGAGGAATACAACAGTGGAGAATGCAGCAGCAGCAACAGCAGGGACTTCAACAGGGGTGACAGCAGGAGTAGCAGGACCATCAGGAGCTACAAGACTAGCATGGACAATGGGGGCATCAAAACCAGTGGGAGCAGGGGGTAAATCCAAGGTAAGCTGGAGAGTGATTCCAGTGAACTGAAGAGCTAACAACTTCGTCAGGAAAAGTATACTAAGCCATTCATAGAGGTAATTTAATAGTAACATCATTCTTATTTTATTAATCTTATTTTTTATAGCCAATGATGACCATCATGCCTAAGAAGATGAAGGGCAAGGGTGTCATATGACAGCCCATCAACTGCAATGAGCCCTCTGGCCCCAACCACAGTGACAATGATGTCAGGGTGATGGCCCACCCAAAGAACACAACATCAGAGATTACCTGGATGCATATCCATGGGGCTGACAAGTGCAAGGGATGTGTGTGCAAGGAAAGGGAGTGCTATGTACCATCAGGCAATCATGTGTACTATAAGTGTGCAAGGTTGGTTGAGAAGTGCTCACTTGTCAAGAGCATGTCATGCAAACAGAAGGCTGACAACACAGGCAAGGTGGAATCATCAAAGAAGCTGTGGGTGGAGAAAGTCTCTGGGACAGATCCAGCTTTCCTCCAGAGATTTCACAGAGAGCTGAAGCATTGGAGAGTATTCTCCAACTCCAGTGTGAGGTGGATGAGAAGCTGCTCCAGGGGCAGGCTCAGATCATTGCTAAGCTCAACAGTCTGAACAAAAAACTTGGGGTGGCTTCCCAACACTTCAAGAATGTTAGCTATGACACTGGCATGATTGCCAACTACCAGATGGAGCAGATGATCCAGGTCTCCAAAGCACAAGAGCAATGTGACAAGCAACTGTGCATATGGGCACCCAGAGAACCTTCCAGTTACCAGACACACAGGGCAACTCCTGAGGATCCTGAGGAGTTTTACCACTTGAAGATAGAAAGGCTGGGGCTACTGCAAATACCAGGAGAGGATGATGACAAGGTAGAAATAGTGGAGCAGGGAGCAAAGTAAGGGGTAAATGGGGTCTTGGAAGGGCACTTGGCCCATGATTTGTATATAGAAAATTGTTTGTATCTTGAAACACAAATTTTTTGGACTATAATATAAGTTTGAAAGAAAAGTAAACAGAATAAGTGAAACTGAGTGATGAGCTGGAGATTCATCAAAAACCTGGAGAAAATCCTGAATAAGACAGGGGATGCATAAGCAAATAGTATAACAAAGTCTAAAGGGAAAATAGAAGTGTTTAAGGTTTATGGAGCATACTATGAGGGTGACCAAGAACCTTGATTATTTGGGTACTTGGTGTGGAAGTCATCAACAAGTTCTGGGGCATTATCCAATTCTGTAGCTAGTATCCAGGATGTTTCTTAGTCAGTACCTTTGTAACCAGCCTATTTGACTAAGTATAGAAAATTACAGTGTCAACATCAATGATCAATCTTGGTGTCTAGAATTTCAGAAATTTCATATTCAGGTTTGCCTTCAACCAGAGCTGGAGGTGAGGGTGATTGAACACAGTTAGGGATGGTATCAGGGATAACAAGCTTAAATTAAGATACATGGAAAACTGAGTGGATAGCTTACATTAACTCAGGTAACCAGAAGGTCCAGGAATAACTTCTGGCTTGCACAATAATTCCAAAAGGCTCCAGATATTTTTCTGAGAACTTCTTAGTTGGGTGCATAGCATGAATGAATTCAGCTTTAAGAAAAGCTTTGTCTCTGACCTTGAAATCAGGGGGTTTAGTTTGATGAGCATCAGCAGGACCTTGATATTGTTTCTGAGCAGCAGAGATCATTTCCTCAAGCTCCTGGTGGAGCTCATCTAAATCAACCATGAAATTGCAAGTGCAGGCACTAACTAAATTGTGTTTGGGATGAATAGTGATCTTCAGATGGTATCCTTTGTTGGTAAAAAAAAAGGTGATATGCCTGTGGTTGCACTAGGGGAATTGTTATATGCAAATTTGGCAAGAGGGAGTAGTTCAGCCCAGCTGTCTTGTTGATAATTGCAATAAGTCCTAATGTATTGTTCCAAGGTTTGATTAATGCATTCAGTCTGACCCATCACCTTCTGGGTGGTAACCAGATGTTAAATGTAGTTCCATATCTAGAGCCTTCCCAAGAGAGTGGAAGAAATAGGAGATGAAATCAGGGTCCCAGTCAGATGTAACATGTTTGGGGACTCCATGCTTGGAAAAGATGTGCATAACAAAGACTAGTGCAAGCAGAAGTAATGGTGATATTTGTAGGGATGAATATGCCTTGCTTGGTAAAGCAATCAGCAACTACAAGGATGGAATTGTAACTGGAGGACTCTGGTAATTTCTCAATGAAATCCATCAAGATAGAATTCCAGGGCTACTCCAGTATAGGGAGTTGCTTCAGAAGTCCATATGGGTGATGATGCTTTAACATAGAGTGTTGCCATGTAATGCAAGAGTTACAGTAATCCTTATCCATGATCCTAATATTTGGCCAGGTATAGGTTCTGTGAATGAGGGAGAGTCTTATTTTAGCCAAAGTGACCTGACAAGATATGATTGTGTTTGTACCAGAGTACACAGAGTCTCAGGTCATTATTATCCAGGATGTAAATGCAGTTGTCAAGATGCAATAATCCAGCAGAGTCTATAGACCATCAAGAATCAGAGGGGATAGGTAGATGAATAGAAGTGACTGAATCAGAGGATTGGGCAGAGAGAATGTTATTGTAGAGAAGTTTGATATCTATAATAGTAGAACCCTGGAGAACTGGAGCTCCTAAAATTGTGGCTCATAGGGATGAAGCCAATTACTCATGAGTAAATACTGGATGGAAATTGTGAGGATTGACCTGGGTGTAGTTGCTATTTCTCTCTTTAGGATAGATGCCCCATTGTGTAGTTAAAGAGTCAGGTTTAAATCCAAGGCATCCAGAGCAAAAACAGACAACTAGTTTGAATTGAGATAGATATTCAGACCAACAGGCTTGATGACAAGTCAAGACCTTTGTAGTAGCAAAATATTCAAGGTTCTTGTGATCAGTAACCACATCTACAGGTTTAGCAGAACCTTTGAGGTAAGGTTGTTATACACAAAATGCTTCAAAGATAGCAAGCAATTCTTTGTTGTGGGTATTGTAATTCAATTCAGGAGGGGTAAACCTCCTATAGTGAAATATGATGGGGTGAATTTCACCATCCTCATGGAGGATAGAAATAATCATGTCAACAGCATAGTCTGAAGCATTGATCTTGACAATGAGCAGTGCATCAGGGACCCAATAGGTGAGAATAGGAGCAGTTGTGAAAGCTTTCTTGAGTTCATTGAAAGCTTCCCTACAATTCTTGAAGAATAACCATGGAGTACCCTTCCTGGTCAGGTGAGTGAGAGGTGCCACAATATCCAAATAGTTAGCAATGAAATAATGATAGAAATTGGCAAATCCTAGGAAGGACCATATGTCCTTCACTTTCCTGGGTTCAGGCCAGTCCTGGATAGTCTGAACTTTGGAGGAGGCCATGGTCAGGCCCTCTGGAGATAGAATGTAACCTAGATATTTGACTGAATCTGAGTGGAACTCACATTTATTAGCACAGGCATAAAGTCCATGTTCCTGGAGATGCCAGAGCACCTCCTGTACATGAACCTTGTGCTGAGCGAGGTTGTCTGAGTAAATAAGAATATCATTGAGGTATACAATGACTGATACATCCAGGAGATCTGTGAATATGTTGTTCATGAAGTGTTGGAATGCAGCTGGAGCATTGGAGAGTCCAAATGGCATAATTAGCCATTTGAAAGAGCAATATCAAGTGGAAAATACTATTTTCCATTCACTGCCTTCAGTGATGTGGACAAGGTGATATGCATATAGATACAAATCTTATGGGGAATATCTAGAAGGTCAGCTATTAGCAATAATAGATAGCAATCCTTCTTGGTAATTTTGTTAAGTCCACAAAAATTGATTGACACAGAGCCAGAGCAAGCCATCCTTTTGTCACAAACATGCTTTCCAGGATATAGGCTAGAGGTTCCAGACAGATAGAGTATGTGTGGTGACTAGGGAGAGACACTGGAGACTCCAGGAATATCTCCAGGAAACATGTTCAAGTGCTACCCAAGAGAAGGGTCAAGATGGACAATGGCTTCAGCTTATGTGCTGCACCTCCTTTGTTCCTAATACCCAATTTACAGATAACAGTGAGTGATATGATCCTGGTATAGTGATGATTGATACTCAACTCCCTGATCAGAGATTTGGTCAGGAGGGATCTCTGGAGACCAGAGATCTTGTTGAGTGCAAAGTGTGATGACAAGTGGGATGATAACAAAAGATGAGTGAGGATGAATTAGAGGTAGCTTATCCACTAGCTAGAGACTAGTAGGGATGTTAAACACAATAATTAACAAACTGAAGTACTACAATACATTTGAAGTACTTAAATACTAGAAAATCTAAGTAACCAGAGTAAATATGCAGAGCACTATAATCATACTAGTGCAATGGAGAAGTAAGTTGGTTAAGAGAGGGAGAGCATGTGACAAGGGCTAAGGAATATGAATTGAATGTTAATGCAAAGAGATATGCTGTTACAAAGTTCCTATACAAGTAACCCGCTATGCAATATCTTTTCTTTATTTAGAACAATTAACACATGACTAGCTATATTTAGACTAGCCAACAGTATCAATAGTTATACTTAGTACATCATGCACAGACCATCATAGATTACTATAAGTAGGACTTTGTACTCTGGTCTTGCTCTTCAGCTTGACCTAGGCAAATATAGCCTTATTCACATCTTAGCTCAACCCCTTGAACCCAGAACCAACTCAAACCTCCTAGACCCAGTCTAGAGGCTCTTCAGAACCTAAGTTCTTCTTAGACAGAGACTTAGCAACTCAACAACTGTCCTCAATAGGAAGTGTGTCCAAGAATGACCTCAAGGATGTAACACATGGTCTCACCACTGTTATAACCAAACCCAAGAACTCCTGATCAATGAAATTTGCTTTGAACCTATAGCCAAGGCTTAATCACTGTAACATATGCTATGAAAAATATAGTGTGTGGCTGAAATGAAGTAAGTACAAAAATGGAAATGGACCAGAGTAAACCTGAGTAAACACTGGAGATGAGTGGGAAGTCAGGAAAGCATCAGGATTGATCATGAGCAGTCTGGAGATGGCACTCACTGCACTGTATAGGGATGACACCTTTTTATGGACAAAAAGGACAGGAGCACCATGTGAGAAATGTGACAGGCATATGAAACCAGTAGAAAGGTTTTCATCTATGAACTCATGAAGGAAGATAAGTTCTGCCTGAGAGAGAGAATAAATGGGACTGAGGGGAGGCAAAGAGCCTTTCTCAAAGGAGATTTTGAGATCATAAGAAGGGTGGGGAGCAAGAGTATCAGCTTTTACTTTGTAAAAAAAAATCTGTGAAGTTGGGATATTCCTCAGGAAGGTTGCTCAGGTCTGGAGGAGACCTGGAGGCTGAGACAGAGAATCCTGAAATAGTGGAAAATGAAATATTCAGCTGAAAACATTCAGCTCCTTCTAGCTGTACTGCACATAGAAATGCAGCATTAATGAGGGAAACTGTAGGTTTTGAACCAGGTTCCATGGGGAGTGGAGTCAGAGGTTGCTTGAAGTGAGTTTGGGTCTGAACTGGAGATAGTACTGGAGACACTGGAGACACTGTGTGAGCCAGAGAAGACATATGTGAACTGAAGTTCAAATGCAAAGGAGAACAGAAAGTAATACACAGTCAATCAACAGATTGTAGTGGTAGAGTTAGTTGTATCCAAGTGTCATATCCCTATATAGTGCAGCATGCACCATCCCCAAACTGCTCACAATTAATCTCAACACTTTCCTGACTTCCTGCTCATCTCTGGGTTTACTCTGGTTTACTCTGGTCCCTTTCCATTTTTGTACTTACTTTGTTTCAGCCACACACTATACTTTTTGTAGTATATCTCTTTGCATTAATATTCGATTTGTATTCCTTAGCCCTCATCATATGCTCTCTCATAACCCACTTACTTCTTCACTGCACTAGTATGGTTATAGTGCTCTGCATATCTACTCCGGTTACTTAGATTTTTAGTATTTAAGTACTTCAAATGCATTGTAGTACTGCAGTTTGTTAATTGTGCAAGTCTCTCCACTTTCTACCCAGTGGTTAAAGCTACCTCTGAACCATCCTCACTCATCTCTACTTGATAATCTCCTCTTTTTGTTGTACTTCATGCTCAACAAGATCTCCAGTCTCTGGAGACCTCTCCTGACCAAATCTCTGGTCAGGAAGTTGAGTATTGACTGTTCTCTTCCCCAAATCAACTTGCTCACTGTCATCTGTAAATTGGGTGTTAGGAATGAAGGAGGCACAGCACATAAGCTGAAGCTGTTGCCCACCTTGACCTTCTCTTATTGGTAGTGCTCAAAAATGTTTTCTAGATAACTGTGTCTTCTATCTGTCCAGAACTTCTGGGCTATATCCTGGAAATCAAGTTTGTGACACCAAGGACTACAGAGCATGATGGGTTGAGAATAGTAACATAGAATGTCATGTTAATGTTTTCCCCAGTTGAAAAGGTTAGTGATAACTCTGCAGCCTGAGTAATGGTTGAATTGGATGTTCCATCAATTAAACCAAATCATATAGCATTAGTAACTTCAATCTACATCATGCATTCATGGTGGCTGCCACTGATTGTCTGGTTCAACTACTGGGAATGAATGAAACAGTTTTTGTTTCATTCAATCCAGCAGAAAATATCTTCTTCTGTTTCATTCATCTCTAACAACTTTTTCATTTTCTGTCTCATTCTTTCAGTGGATCTACTTCATTTCTCTTTCATTCATTCAGGGCATCTATTTCATTCTTATATCAAAACATATGCTATGGGAAATAATTATGTACTAAATCATAGCCTCCACATTACATAATTACTGTATGTTATTCTAAAGATAGATCATAGGTTTTAACTAATTAAAGTGACCTTATGATAGTGCAAAAATTTTGCCAAAAATAAAATTTTGACAAAATTCTAGCCACCACTTAGATAAACCAATCTATTTTTAGAATAGCATACAGCAAGTATATGAGCTACAGCAGTGGGTCAGTTGTTTATGCTGTGACCACTGTTACACCATGTGAAACTAGTGCCACACTTATCAAGCATTGGTCATCCCCACTGATAATGATGTCTATGATGTTGTACCTATTCCTGGTTGCCCAATATTTCAAGTCAAACATGATCAACATGACAATATTATTGACTTTATAACTCAAATTGTCACAACTGTGTTTTCTTCCAGCACCTTCTGACATCTCCAACACTCTGATATGATTTCCTGCTATACTTCTGATATTCCTGCCTGTTACCATTCATTGCTAATCCCCAAACTATTGTCTCTGTCAATTGATGCTCATTAAACAATTACCATTTCTAAGTAAACTTCCACTTAATTAGGTTTCTGCTTCTGCTTCTATTACTTTTATTATGTGTTAAGAGTTATTCCTTGTAACCATAGTATTGCCACTTCTGTTTTTATTACTACAATTAGCAATACTTGTATTTAAGTAGCTCTGTTCTGTACTATAGTCTCCAATCCAAATATTGACTAAGATTACCCCTAGTCTCTTGACTAAGATCCATCTAGTCTCTCTGATTTGCATTCCGACTTTCTGACTCCTCTCTAGTTGACTTACATTGACTAGTCTTATCTTGCCCTCATCACTAGACTTGGACTCTAGTTGTCATTACCTCTTGGTCATCTCTGACAACCTTCTGACATTGCAGTACTTTCTTCTGATATGTGGAACATGCCTAAGTCAGAACCCATGAGAACTGGAAGTGTGCAGCACATAAGCTGAAGCTGACAGTTCTTACCTATAGTGTTATGGTTGGAAATCCAATGTTATTTCTGACAATTTATGACATAGCACTATCATTGCCTATGACCTCAAGTTCTTATTCACCCTTTAGGAACAATTCTTGACATAAATAGTAGTTCAAGGGTTCAGGCAATGCAAAGGAGTTGACTTTGATGATGTCATATCCCTGTACAATGCAGTGCATGCCATCTCTGGACCATTTACAATTAATCCTGACATTTTTCCAACTCTCTGCTTGTCTCCAGGTTTACTCAGGTTTACTCTGGTCTATTTCCATTTTTGTACTTATTATGTTTCAGCCACATACACTATGCTTTCATAGTGTATTCTTCTGCATTAAAATTCAGCTTGTACTACTTAGCTTTTATCATATGCTCTCTTTCCTTTGACCCATTTACTTCTCCACTTCACTAGTATGTTTTAAGTACTTTGTGTTATTACTCTGGGTACTTAGATTTCTTAATATTTAAGTACCTTGAATGTATTATAGTACTTCAGTTTGTTAATTATTGTGTTTAATGTCTCTACTAGCTTCTAACTAGTGGACAAGCTACTTCTAAATCATCCTCAACTATCTCCACTTGATAATTCCCTTCTCATCATTGTTATTCATGCTCAACAAGATCTCTGGTCTCCAGAGATTTCTCCTGACCAACCCTCTGGTCAGGAAGTTGAGTATTAATCATCCTCATCCCTGAATCAGCTCACTTACCATCATCTGTAAATTGGACATTAGGAACAAGGAGGCACAGCACATAAGCTGAAGCCATCATCCATTCTAGCCCTCTATCCTTGTTAGCACTTGAACACATTCCTGGAGATATTTCCAGAGTCTCCAGTTATTCTCCCTGGCCCTACCATGTTTTCTATCTGCCCAGAGACTCTAGGTTATACCCTGGAAACAAGTTTATGACAGATGAAGTATTTGGACCCATAGCAAATATTGAATCCATTTGTGTTATCATTGCTCTAGCTGCAAAATTCAATCTGGAACTTGAAGCTTGTGATATTGCTCAAGCATATCTGAATAGAGAACTCACTGAAGATATATACATCATGCCTCTCAATGGTGTTGAAAATGAATCAGGCTTCTGTTAGAAACTTAAACAATCAGTTTATGGTCTGAAACAAGCTGGAGACACATGGAATTGTACTCTTGATTGCAAATTCACAACCATGGGTTTTATCACACTTGATGCTGAAACTTGCTTGTATTATCAAGAATTGATAAAGGACATATATGCTTTCTAGTTGTATATGTTGATGACATTATTGTCACAACCAACTCAAATGAATTTGCATGTGCAACTAAACTTCAATTATCAGGTGTATTTAAAATGCATAACCTTGGTCCACTATCATGGATTCTAGGTGTTGAAGTCAAACATGACCATGGTAAGCAGACTATTTCATTATCACAGTGCCAATACTTTCAAAAGATTTTAGGCCATTGTGGCATGTCTGCTCCAAATGTTAGTCCAGTCAGCATACCTATGGAGCACAATATACATATCACAGCAGATGATCCTATTGACAATACAATTATCCATGAAATGGAGATAAATGGTACATCAGTATCACATGCCACAATTGTTGAATCTATTATGTATGCATCAGTATGCACTTGTCCAGACCCTTCATATACTGTTGGTGTTTTAGGATGATACACTCCTAGTCCTAAAATTTTTTACTGGAACATGGCTAAACATGTACTAAGACATATCAATGGAACTCTTGATCTAGAACTATTCTTTGATAGATCAGATATGAATTTTCATGGATTCTCTGATGCAGATTGGAGTGGAGACAATGGTACATCCAGATCAACTTCTGGATATGTCTTCATTTCTGCACATGGTGCTATAGCATGGTCTAGTAAACATCAATCAATATTTGCTCTCTCATCTACTGAATCTGAATATATTAGATTGAGCAATGCTGGCCAACACCTATCATGGCTTCATCCCTTCTCTGAAGAAATTGGACATACACAAAAGAAACCAACAATTCTTAACTATGATAATCAAGCAGCAATCATTTTGTGCAAGAATCCTTAATTCTGAGCATGTACCAAACACATTCAATGAAAATATCATTATGTCAGAGATGATATAGTTGCATCTGGAAAAGCTCAAATTTGATATGTCCCTACAAATGACATGGTATTTGATATTTTCACTAAAGCTCTTACCAAAGAGAAACACTGGAAATTTATGCCTGCCATGGGACTTAGACTATGCTTGAGTGGGAGTGACAAGAATCAGTGACAATAATACAAATAAATGTTTACATGTATTTAGTGTGCACAGCCTCCATCCCATCTCTTAATTCCAAATCTTGCTTCCTTTCTTCCCTTAGTCATTTCACTCACAGCAGTGTGACTGAGGTTAGAGCACATCACTATCCTTATCTAGCTACTGTCTAGATCTTGTCACTTCTATTCTTCCTCCTTGCATGCCAGTTGCTCTTCTTCAGCCTGAAGTCACACAAACTTGGCAAGTTCCTCATGCTCCTTGTATAGGCACTCTTTCTTGTGCCATTTTGCTCCCTCTTTGCATTCACAACATTTGGCCTCCAGGACAGCCTTGCATTGAGCAATCAAGTTTTGGGAGGAAGACATTTGCAACAAGTTGGATGCATTGGTTTGGTGTGTGGTGATTGTGGTTGAAGTTGAAAAATTAAACTTCAATTATGCTATCATGGTCAATGAACACATGCCACAGCCACAGTAACCTCTAAGTAACTCATGGGTTCATCACTAAGGGAGAAATACTGTCATGTCCTGGTCACAATGACTGCCTATATGCTCTGGATCAGTCTCAAATCAATCCTGAATCTTCCTGGCTCTCCACCTCATCTCTGGGTTACTCTGGTATGTTCTATTTTTATAGGTTTAAGCTAGATGCCAGTCTCAACATAGTATATCCTCTCCATTAACATTACATTGTACCCTCATTATCACTACCATTTGCCTTATACATTCTCTTGTGCTGACCCACTTCTCCATATTACTAGTTTAACTTAGTACTTTTTGATATTACTCTGAGTAGTTATACTCTCTGGTATTTAAGTATCTCAATTGTACTGTAGTACTGCAGTTTGTTAATTACTACTGCTAGTTCATTCACACTAGCTGAGCTACCTCTGACATCCTTAATGCTCTCTACTCTTATTTTCCTACTTATCATCATTATCACTCTCCAACTCAGTCTCTGGTCAGGAAGCTGAGTTTACCCTTGACTCTGACCTTTGGCCATACATTCTAATATTATATGTAAATTGAATGTTAGGAATGAAGGAGGTGCAGCACATAAGCCAAAACCATTGTCCACTTCTGACCCCTCTCCTCATTGTAGCACTAGAATGCAGTTCTGGAGAGTCTGGAGTCTCTGGTTACCTTCCCCACTCTTACTGAGTTATTACTTGCCTAGAACCTCTAGGGCTCACCCAGAAAAGAGTTCTTGATAGTTATTTACAATAAATATAGCAAACAAAGATTGGATTTATTGTAGAATATATTATGAATTTATTCTCCATATATCCAGTAGATAGAGATACACATACATTTTTATTTTATCTACTATGTATTCCCTCTAAATCCAGTGGTTTTAGAAGCCAGTGTCTGCATTGACATCAACAAAGTGTTAATGCAATCATTTCTCACACTAATATTTTTGGCTCTCCATCCTTCATACCTTAAATAGAGCCAGGCATGCTGGCTGTCATGAATTGTTTCTTTCTTTTTGAAATCTTATTGTATCATGACACATGGTGTTACAGATTAGATGGACACACAGATAACATGTGCACTTATGACATACCATGAGGGTACTAACCCTCTTTCATTTCTTATATTAGTTACACTCTGTATAGGCATGTCACAGTCAATTGTTCATTATTTACATGTGTAGTACTCATGTTAATGACTCAGATGCAGCATGGACTTTGATATTACTTACACATATAGAAGACATGTAGTTTAGTATATAGGTAGTTCATTTGTACCAAGAACACAAGTCTTGAGCTGGTCATATATCCAACTAGCAATACAGTGTCTCTATCCTTTCCTACTTTCTTCATCTGAGTAAGTGAACAACCTTGACATTATGCTATATTAGAGCATATTGTTTTTGTGTCTGACACTGGCCAGGTTTCTGAAAAAGGAGACATAGGTTTCCAAGTGTAGAAAAGTTTCCCAGCTTTTGATGTTTGGCAGGAGGTTTCTGGGTTTTCTTGGTTGGGTTGAGAAACTTGTGAAAACTGATTTGCTAAAACTCTGATGTAATGTAGTCATGAATAAATCTCATAATGAACAGAAAATGGGTGGTCCCAACTTTATTCATTTTGAAAAGGTCAACTATATACCAGACCTAAAATCCAACTTGCATTTTGAAAATATTCTCAGATCCACAACAATCCTGTCTAAAATCATGAAACTCGAATTGAACATGTACAATATGGTAGTCTACTGGAATGTACAAAAATGTTGCAGATATCCTAACTTTTTGTTATACAATTCACAATATGATCTAAGGTGGCTAGATACCCGGTTACATACAGTAGCATTGGTATTTTGTTCCCCTCTCCGCAGACGCAAGTGCTCGCACTGGATTAAATGAAAAACAGCAACTAGTTTTCACTTCTCTGGTTTTGGAGCTTCTTGATGATATTTTTGATTCTAAATCAGATTTTGTGACACTTGACAGCACATATAGTAATCTTTGTGAGTTTAAGAATATCTTTCATTCCAGTAGGGATGTGGTTAAAGTGTTTAGGGGAATCCGGGTCTCTACGTCGTCCTACACACCTCGAATTCGGGTTGCGTATGACTCCGAAGACCCAACTTATACCTCAGGTCGTGCTGCGTGCTGAGCCGGAGGTGAGAAATTAATCTCACGCCGTGTGTTCGCCGTGTTACGGCAGGCAACAAAGTTTCATGAAAGCTAGCGCCTTGGAGCTAGTATCTGTCCAGTTTTCTCCGCTTAGTACGAAAAGTATACACAGACGTACTCAACGTGCATTCTGCATGCAAAGCTTGTTCGGAAATGAGGAGCTCATTACATATTTCAAGGCCAAGGGTTAGAACATGAACTCATGTGGCGAAATTTTCTCATTGCTGTATCCTTAGTAGGTTATTCGGTTATGATGCATCGAATATAATGAGCGATTTGCATATTTTGACTCCACCCATACTATATTCGGCACTTGTCAAGTGGCGAAACTCGGGAGTCGCTGGGGCAAAGATTCGAGTCTGATTCAGAGTGCAAGTTTGCATTTTATCAGGGCGTCCCGTGGTGTCCGGGGCGCGCTCAGGAAAAGACCTGTGTACACGTGCTTTGCGGGGGAGGGATGGGTGCTGCAACCTGCAAGCTCAGCCGGGGTAGATAGGTTTATAAATACACCCATGAAATAGACGAAAACCAGATGGAAATAGAGCGTGGATCCCGAATCCTGTGAACTAGTGATCCTAGTTTAATTATGCTAGCAGATAAGAACTGACAGTTCACTGATAAGAAGAAAGAGAATTCACGACAGTGATAAGTAATGCCACTGACATACATACTTACGGGAGCACAAGTATTTTAGGGATGTGCTTACATGATGATCCTGAAGATGGG
This sequence comes from Nidularia pulvinata, assembly GCA_036937195.1. Lineage (NCBI taxonomy): Eukaryota > Fungi > Basidiomycota > Agaricomycetes > Agaricales > Nidulariaceae > Nidularia > Nidularia pulvinata. The sequence goes on from JASFDH010000714.1 coordinate 17,855, forward strand.
CCTCGGAATCAGGAGTGTTAATCAGAAAGGTGAGAAGCGGGAGGGAGTTCGCGAAGGATAAGTAAGATGTACGGAGGTGGGAGTGGGTTTTTTTAGCGAGGATTTGAGTGGGCTGGAGGTAAGCAGTGAATTCGAGGGGAAGGCAGAGTTGGAGGCAATTTTTGAGTCAGGATGCGTTTTAGAAAATATGTACAAGGGACTTTAATGAAAATCATGCAAAGTGTTGACGTATATGGGATAAGACAAAGAACTCACTTCAAAATTCCTTCAAAATTCATCAGGGATGGATAGACGTCGGACAGATAGATCATCTGACATCATGCTTCCTGCTCATGGACGACAGGCTATACATATGCGTGCCAGTGGAAGGAAGTTCGCAGTACACACTCTGTCGCTAATATGAAGGATGGATATCAAATCAAATTTCAAGCACAAACGGGTACTTCTCGCCGTGCATAGAATACTCATAAGTATTTCTGTAAAGTTCCGTATGCGCCAGCGCATGTTGCCGGCCAGTGGAGTGCCACGAAGGTGGTCAAGCCATCAGCCGCAACAAAGACACAGCCAAGCTTGGATTTATCATAATCATTGGGCGAAGAAGCAGCCGCACGGCTAATACGGAATGGGATCGTTGCTTGGCGCCGGGCGAATAGATGGTAACCTTGGAATTTGTTAAAGTTGTTCGGCATGGGTGACAGGTAGGTTATTTCTGGAGGGAGTTATTGCTGCGCAGGCAGGGGACAGGGAGTATGAGTTGATGTGTGGTTTGTAAGGCGGGGTTTAGTAAGAGTAAGAGGATATTTCCCGACGGGAAGAGGGGGCGATCGGCAGGCGGCACGCGCGTTCGCACGCAGGGATGACACGGCTGGATGTGGTCAGCCTGCTATCCCGAATTGCCGGAAGTTTTTTGAGGACGGTAGGCGTTGGGGTAGGAGGAGAACGGTGGAGCGTTGCCTGTAGTGTTTGAAGCAGAATTTAACGGGGAAGAGTAGGACTAAACTGAATATTGAAACGAGTGAAAGTGGAAAGGAGAAATGTGCGGGGAAGAAGCAGTGCAAGCGTGGCAGGGGCATTCCCAGAAAGGAAATCCTGGGCAGCTGCGACAAATCCTTGGTCCAGCTACAGACAGCATCTTGTATACGCCAACAGCAACGACGGCCTTGTGCCCCCAGCGCCCCCCCTCCTCCTCCTCCTCCCCGTCCCCTACATTCTATCTACCTTATTCCCGTCTATTCCTCCCACTCTACTCGCCACCGTGCTGGAACGAGCGAAAGAGTCTCACCGACCCCCGCGGTCACGAAACCAATACCAATACCACTCATTACGGCCCACGGACAACTCGCGCGAACCCTGACTGAGCCATGCATTTCGGCAAGGGCGCCCCCGCAGACCGGGAAGACCTCACTGACGAGGAGAACGACGAGACCATAGACCCCGAGCTGCGTCTGCGCACCGTGCGCACTGCTGCATCAGCCATTGCGGAGTCGATCAAGAGCGAGCAGCGTGCAGAAAGGCGGAAGTCGGTCAGGTATAGGCGGTCAAGGTTTTTCAGGAGCAGGCATGAGAAGAAGGAGCCTGCGCCGAGTGTGAAGGGGTCGGAGCAGGTGACAGGCACGGTGGTGCATGGAGAGCGGAGGAATGTGCATGTGAACCACCCGCTGTCGTCAATGGAGGTCGACCATGAAGGCGAGCCGAAGGTGCGCTATGTAAGGAACAAAGTTCGGACGACTAGTGAGTGCCTGAATGTTGTGGATTCTATTGAGCCAACTCATTGGGCATTCCAGAGTATACTATTTTCACATTCATTCCCAAGAATTTATACGAACAGTTCCGACGGTGAGTCTGTTATACTTGTCCCTACATTCCGTGATATCAACTTATATAACCCAGTGTCGCCAATCTCTTCTTCCTGTCCCTCGTTATCCTCCAACGTACGTCCCTCTCTCCCTTCCCCTGCCCTCCGCTAACCCTACGCAGTATTCCCTGTTTTCGGCGCCGCCTCCGGTGCCATCGCGGTCGTTCCTCTCGCCTTCATCCTTACCGTCACCGCGATCAAAGACGGCCTCGAGGACTACCGGCGCGGCACCCTTGACGAGGAGGTCAACACCTCTGCCGCGACGAAGCTCGGTGGCGGATGGAAGAACGTCAACCAGCCCACGGACCCGCGCAACTGGCTTGAGCGCGTGCTTGGCATTAACGCCCCAGGCAAGGTCACGAAGGGCGTCAGGCGGCTGCGAGACCGCGAGGCGGGGGAGGCGCGGATCGTGCTCAGTAGGAATGGGGAGGGCGTAGAGGAGAGCGAGTCATCTCTTGCCGGGGACGTGAGCATGAGCAGCCTGGATCTGCCGAGACGAGGGGCGGGAAGAAGGAGGCTGGAGGATAT
>JASFDH010000715.1:0-20233 GCA_036937195.1 Nidularia pulvinata
TAATCAGCCATGTGACACTCATGGGCAACGATCTAGACCATAATGAGCGATGGCACCATGCACAGAGCAGGGGAGAGTTCAAAAGATCATTAGGTACTATGGGTGAACAGGTATTTGAATCATTTCGACTATTTTGAAAATAAAAAAATGTTCCCGTCCTCTTGTCCCTTAGATATTTGCTATACTTATGTTCTTCCTTCTAATCATGAATATAAAAATTTTATACCGATAAAGTGCGACCAACGAGTGTAGGAGCATTTCTGTTTCTCGCAGTCGTGAATTTAGGGTGTTTGAATCGATTGTCACGGCGTCGTCACAATTGATATTGGTACTCCGAATGTCGGTAGAGCAGCATCACCGTTGCATCACAAAGCGCAAGTTGAGCCTAATTGCCCTCGTTGCAGACTTCAAACTCCGCTTCAACCAGGTACAGTCGCATCACGCTAAGAACCTTACCGTTTATTCTTTTCCTCATTATTCTCCAAGTTCTTCATCTTTCACAAAGAAAATTGATAATCCAACTCCATACATATGTAGCCATGTGCTGGTCCTTTTTGAGAAAATCACACAGCAGGATTGGATTGGATCTTGCTTTTGATGCTATTACACTAAGCTATTTGATGTAATGAAAAACAGTCTTTTCTTTTTCAAAGAGCTCTTGAATGAAATTTTGTGAAAAAAACTTAGTAGCATTAAAGAGTAAGTCAATATCAACCTAATTAAAAAAATTCAAGCCCAGAGAATGGTGGCCAGAGTTATTGGGCTTATTCAAACATTGGTCACAATTCAAACACCTGGTCACCCATACCATAGTAGCATGCTGGAGCTAGTGAGCCTTGGTAAGTATGATTCAGATCCTTCGCCACACCTCTCATAGGGTGCATATACTCGAAGTCTGCATTGGAAGATGTCAGAGTAAAGAAGGAAATATTGTTTCAAATGTACACATAAGCTAGCAAGCAATACTTGAGAGCATTTGGCATTCTTTACAATATTCGCATAACAATATGATCATTTCCTGAGAACTTAGGTACATCGTGTCAATGCTTTCATATTTGAGTGTTCCCAAGGAAACAGCAAGAACCACCCACGATAGGCAACACAGTTCTGAGACAGCGCGCGTAAGACATCAGATCTCTCGAGGTGTATGGTTGGCAGCAAAGGGGAGTCGTGTTTGATTGCATTGGCGCAAATAAAAAGCCCAGGATAGAAGAAGTGAAATATAAATTTGGTGGTGAGCTCTGCAGGGAAACGGAGCCAGCCTTTGTTTTTGTTGGCAGGGTTTTCCCTGGAAGCGCCAGTTAGCGTAGACGTCGTGTCAGCCTCAATAGGCTCCGAGTTGTTCGCCAACTCAACACGCGCAGCTTTACGCGCTTTTCGCGCCATCCTTAGACAGTTCAATAAGTTAGAAGAGAATGTGGCTGGAGATGAATACTGCAAGAGCTTATAACTTTTTGATCTAATCTGGCGGATAGCGAAAACGTTCGGACGCGTTCAAAACTTCAACCGCGCCTTTATTTGCCAGAAGTCTCGAATATAAATGACTCGGAGGATGCTGCCGTGCCGGCGCTCGCCTTTATTTTTCTCGCCTTTTCATCACCTTTTTCACAACATGCGAGTTGCTAGTAGTACTAGGCTATATGAACGCCGGCGCATGTCTGATAGTGGAATTTTTAGGAGAAGATGCATCTGTACAAAGGGTGGAGATACATGTCGGCATACGAGCTACTCATAGTAGCTCTTAAGTAGTGGGGATAGGTATACATTGAGCTTTGAAGGGCGATTATCCATAATTGAAGTGCATGATACACAGGGGTCCATTCAAGTCATCCTGCCTCGTAATCCACAAAAAAAACCTAACAGTGACAGGCGTTCCCATTTGCATGACCGTTTGTCTGGGTACTTGGGGCGTCGAACCTCGCTGCGACACTGTGGGTATCCTTCGAGCCCGGAACATCCATACTGGGATTTGCATTGAAGAAGGAATTGGGCTTGAATGTCACGCTGAGTTGCTCGACAGGCATGCTATAAATCTTATTAGACAGAGTAACGGTTATCAAATACGAGAAACTTACACAGGCCAATCCTCCGGTCTGGGTATATGGGTCGTTCCTATATCACAAACATGAGACGACCATCCTACCTTACACAAAATAGAGAGCGAACCCAGACTCACCAACAGTCAAATAAACAAGCAAATCTTCATCCTCCACATTCTTCCCGCCCTGAACCCACTTCCCAACAGAGTCATCCGGTTCCTCCCTCGTCTGGGGGACATACTTCCCCGCTGGCCACATCCTTTCACTCCCACTCCCCTCGCTCTCCACATCCTTCACGACCCACATCGTATTCTTCAGGAACGCTGCGCGCCTCGACGCCCACCCGTCCCCGCGCGTCATCATTGGCGTCGCGCCGCCCTTCACGCCCAGAATGTACCCAGATTCCTTCCCACTACTATAGTGCTTCCGGTGCGGGTTCACAATACGCCACCGGCGCTCCTTGTGATAGTCGTATTCCCTCCCCGCTTCCGTCTTGATCACCGTGTCGCGTGTGATGAAGGCATTGCCGGCGAAATTGCCTTTGGACCCAGTGGCTGCATCGGGGAGGGGCATGATATCTGTCTCGATAACGGTATTGTTCAGGCCGTCGATCATCGGGTCGACGCGGACGCTGAACATATGCTGGTGGTAGTGCGCGTTGACGTTGGGCGCGACGGTAGTGCCGTAGGGGTTGGGCTCGCCATCTTTGGAAACGTACACCTGGAGGATACCGGTGAGGCGGATCTCGAACTCAATGCTGCCGTCTTGGTAGAAGAAATAATTCCAGATATACTCTGTTGGAACAGATGATGAGTCGTCTGGCATATAATAAATAGTCATGGATAAATGCTAACCGTAATTCGCCAGCGTACATACCATGCTCACCACGAGTCTCCGTCTGCGAACAGTATGCGACCTTCCTCCAGGGCGGTAATCAGTATGCTTCCATAGTACACCAGCATCCTCTTCGTGAATGCAAATGACGTTCTTGATCACCATGGCGCTGCCATCATGAGCGACAAAGCATCCAGGCTACAGTGGAATTCAGTCTTGTTTCCTGTGAGCAAATATTGTGGGCTCACCAAGTAGTGAATCTGTCCAAGACAATCACACCCCAGAGACAGCTCGTTCGCCATGGTGCCCATACCATACTCTCCACTACCAAAAACATCATCAGCCACCAATACATCGGAGAACGGGGGAACACAACATACGCGTCAAATGCAAACTTCCTCGGATGCGGGTACTCCGGTGCCCCATACGGGACCACCATCTCCGCCAATGAGAGGCGGTACATAATCGGCCTCACCTCGCCCTTGTCATTGTATGTAATTGTCGACAGCGCAATGCCCTCCCTATGGCTAAACGCGACATGCATTTTCCAGTTCTGCCACTCGAGCACATGGCCGTCGACCGTGAAGCTGACGCCCTCGGGCTGCACAACGTGCAGCGGCTTGATGTCCGTACGTGGCTTATAGTTCTCCTCGGTCTTCTCCATGAGGTCAGGGAGGAAGTCGAAAGCTTTCTTGGGGGGCGGGACTCGCTCGCGCTTGGAGAAAGCCAAGGCGTCCTCGGAGGTGGAAGGTGGGGCAGTTCCGTCGGAGGTGAGGGTAGGGGTGCCGTTGGGGGAGAGGACATACTGGGGAGGGAAATCTATTGCGTAGAAAATATGTTGGCGTTGTAAATAGGCGTAGTTAACGAAGGTACATACCAATATGGAGGACTTCTTCACTATTTGCGTCGATGACGGGGATGAAGTCCATGGGGTGAGCGTAGAGGTTATCGTGCTCAGAGAAACGAGCAAACACCAGCGCCTGCTGCACGCGACGGCTCTGTGGGAAGCGCTCATCGTATCCAATTGACCACCCATCGCAGAAAATTTGTTCAGGAAGGACACCTACAACCCACATTTTCCGTCAGTTTCTTTCCAGGTAAGCGAGGGAGGAATCCACGCACCGACTTCTGCCGCCAGCTCCCGTACACGCTTGTCATTCTTCACAACTTTCTCGCACTCGATGAGCTCCTCAACGGAGATCTGAGGGTGCAGCTGCTCGGGAAGCATAGCGAAAGTATCAATATTCCATTTCCCGTTATCGAGGGAGGTGATAACATTATAGCAGCGACTGGCAAAGTAGACTTTTAATACCTTAAAGAAATTTCAGGACAAAGCATTTACCCTGCAACGACGTCGAAAAACTATATTCCAGCAAAAATTAATGAAAACATAAAACCGATAAAGATAAGAAAACTACTCACGTCCACTTCAGCCTTTCTCACGATAGGGACAGGTTCCTCTGGCTTGCCTCCAGTTATCAATGGGATACCAAGGTAGGCAAGCACGGCCTTCTTCGGTGCTGGGAGGAGCGATGATGTGATGAACTTGACAGCCTTAATCTCAGTCTTGGCTGCAATATGATGCCGAATAGCGAGGGATATAGCTGCAATCTGCGAAGAGGAAATAGACTATCAGCGGCGAGACAAGCTATGACCGCATCCCGTATGTACCTCGTCAGGTGTTAACGGATCGAGGGGGTGCTTAAAAGCCTTCGGGACCGTTTTCGGCGCTGGCTGTGCAGTGGTCGCTGTGCCTGGCACGGCGGTAGCAGTGGTGGCTTCACCGGACATATCCTATCAGTTTCGCTGGGGTAGTGCTGGGAGTAGTAAGCTGGGAAAGCGGGAGGCAAATCAGCTATTGGTACCTAGGTTAGAGGCGCTATATATACGCACGCTCGCCTGGGGGAGCGAAACGGGTGTTCCGATCTTCCGGATAGTAAACAAGCTAAAGGATATGCAATTTGAGATTCGGTGATATCCTCTGCACCGATGAGAGAGTACTGGAGTTCCTTGTGGAAGAGTAAGCGAAGAAGAACGGATAACTACTCAGGTGATTGCTGATTAGATAAGAAAAGGCACGTGGCAGATAAGAAACCTTTTTTTAGCCCGCGTAACAAGGCCCCACGATCGACCTCGTCACTGCTCAGTTCACTGGGCGTCTGCGCAGCACAAGAGATTTCCTGCAGAATCATCATGATAGGCATTAGGCCAACATGAAGCGAAAACGCCAGCATACGTGCTCACCATGCTCTTGCTTCCATCTACTTTGACAGTGTTCTACTGCTGACGCAGCAACTTCTCTGACAAACCACTCTGGTGCGGGGTACCAGCGCTTGCAAGCTCCTGACAGGTGCTCATGTTTATGAAAAGAGGGGCCCAAGATAGTGTTCCTTCCGAGGGCTCCTGATGCTAACCTTGATAGAGCCTGCAGAAGACTAGATTCCGAGGGAGATAAGTAACGCCATAAGGCTTCTTTCTGTAGTGGCCAGGGACTTACTTCCACAGTCTGGGCGACGCCGTGCGAATGCGCACTTGAGCGTATTCTTGATGGCATCCAGCAGCGGACCAGCGTTGAGAAAATCGAACGTTGTCAGTTGGACATGTCCGCGTTCGTGGTCTTTGAAGTTTGCTGCATCTTTACTTGCCGAAGTTTCAAGCTCCGGCGGAATGGGACGGCAACAATGCCTCTGGATGCCTCTTGATCCCCACCGTCATTGCTCTCTCCATATGCATTTATGTGCAATCCTTTCAATTATGGTCCTTAGTTATTATTCTGTCAGGAATAGTACATCGTTCTCAAGGCCATGCCGTCGTAGGCTAAACATCCTGGCGGAACTTGCTTTGCGGTCCCGCCGTCGTTCATTAACTGAATCTCGGTGGGCTGGTGGTCCCGTATGGGTGCCCTTATTATGACGGACATATCCACCACCTAAAGTGCCTAATCCTCTCCGTGAATAATAGGCACTCTGGAACGTCGTTCTGATGCAATAGAGACGATTCTCGAGTTCGAGTACCGCCCTCGTTTTACCAGCTGGGACTGCATTCTCCCAACGATCTGGCAAACTCCGTGCTTTTGGAGCATAAGCCTTTGAATGACCGTCAATAGCATGTACCGTTCGTAGGCATCTCATGCAGGTCGCAGTGACCTCATGAATGTTGTATACGAGCGAGACGACACGCGGATTGTCATGGAAGTGCCTCCTTTGACCATCGTGCCATCTGAGGTGCATGAATGTAACGTGAACATTCAACCCGCATTGGCAGGATCGGTGGTTCTTCTTTTGGCCCGCTTTATGCTAATGACTCTTCCTCCCCCTTTAACCTCTTCGCTCGGCGTCGGATCGTAGCTGGTTTATAGCGAAACTTCCGTCATAACTTCAATAGTGGGGCACAACGATAGCATCCGGGGGTGCCTTGTTCTTCCTTTGGATCTCTACAGGCGTACTGCAAGTTTCATAATTCCCCCCACCTTCGCATCCCGCATGTACCCCTGCAGGCGCTGCGCACTGTGCACGCTGCATAACTGTTGACGCAACTCAGCAAAGTTCCGATCGCGGGTTGAACCCGGCGCGACGTACCATCAAACACGTACACGTGATACGCGTTACGCAAACGCGTGCGCGAAGTTTGGTTTCTGATCAACCATCCTTAGACGTGACCTCGCATAAATAACACGCGAGGGGCTGCTTCTTTCCCTCTTCACTCACCATCTACTCAGTCCGCCATGAACTCCGTCCCGCTCGTGCTCTCGCGCACATCGTCCACGACGAGCATCGAGTCATCCGGCGACGAGACCGTCAGTGTCAGCACCGCCAACACCAGTAGCTCGCGTCGTACCCGCAAGCGATTCACGAATGTGCAGCTCACGATGCTCGAGAACCTGTTCCACCAAAACTCGCATCCGTCGCGCGAAGATCGCGAGGCCGTCGCGAAGGCCGGGGGAATGTACGCACCCCCCATCTCTCTCCGTTCTCACGTACATGCGTCGTTGCTAAACCAGACGCGTCGTTCTCTCACAGGGAGGTCAAATCCGTAACCATATGGTTCCAGAACAAACGCCAGACAGAGCGTAAAACAGCTGCATCGAGCGGCCACCTTGCCATCACCAACGCCCCCGATGGCAGCCGCCCAGAGCGGAGGAACTCCTCGCCTACCCTCCCTTCTAGCAGGAGCAACTCGTCCTCCTCCTCTTCGCGGCCAACCCTCGACCGCGTTGCCTCCCGCACGGAACTGCGCAACCACGCCCCGCGCACCCCCTTGCGGCGGCACAAACCCGACGCCGCGCTATGGGATATCATGCCGTCGTCCCCGCTCGGCCCACCCGTCAGCCCCCCCGCGCGTGAGTTCGTCGAGTTCGGCAAGTCGCGGCGGACACTCGAGTGGGCGTGTGCCGCTGCAAGGCTGGCAGAGAAGGACGGGCAGAGCACTACTGTTCGGGGCGGAAGTGGAGGCGGAGGCATGAGCGCGCCGCCGCTGGGGAGGGGGCGCATACGAGATCGAGAACGGGAACGCGAAAGAGGGAGACAGGATGCAATGGACCTCGATCTGACGGACGAGGAGGAGGACCAGCTAGTGACTCCGCCGAGTACATGGGGAAAGGCTGATGCACGCTGGGGGTCTGATCGCGGAGGAGTTGGAATGGCGTCTATGGCAGGCTTGCTTCCGAAGGGGGTGGAGGATGATGATATGCTGAAGGCAGCGCTGGCTTTATGCGGGCTCGGCCGTCGTTCAGTATGATCAGAATCACGATAACGTTACGAGTCGCAGATGAGCAATTAAAACTTTTTTTACGGATCCGCTTCTTGTTTTGTTTGCTCTTTTTTTCTTCTGCACAGCACGATACCCACTGTAGATCTCAACGCATTTTTCGCAATTGGACCCTACTTCGACACGAGATACACGAGAGGCTCTAGGCATACTACGTATCTACGCATATCCCGCGCAATTCGTTCAACTACTTCTTGCTCGTACGTACTATTTGTAAAAATATCTTCCTCTTGCCGGAGTTCCCCGACTGGCTGTACATATCTTCCAACGCTTCGAACTGTCGAAATTTCAATTCAACGTCAACATTCAGTATTCGACGTCACGAAGGTCAAAAGTAATCTTCAACGGAACAACTGCATGCGACCGTTCTCATTTTCAAAACTGCAAGTAAATTTGGATTGCCAATCGGAAGTGAGGAACTAAAATTTTCTTTGATTGTCATTGTTTGAATCAGACGGTCTTCTAAATTTAGAGCACCTCTTCCCCGTCTATCATGACTCGCTGATAGCAGCGGCCGCCTTTCATGTTACATTATATGTAGCATAAAGCTTGGAGTCATCCATGAGCTATCTTGCTGCAGTATCGATTGACTTGAAATTTTTGTAATGTAATGCTGTTCTTCTGTCGCATATGCCGAAGGCAATTTCCTGATACCTTTTATCAATCAGATGCTGCTGATCATCTATGACACGACAGGGAAGATCTGCAGTATCAGGCGATCAAGTCCGTATCTGCGTGTTCACCTGTGATTTTGGCAGGTTCAAGACAGCGGATATCTTATGTACGAGATTCTGATGCTGATACTTATCTTGATACGGTCGTATATATGTAGACGTTGATGAAACTCTTACTGAACATTTCAATCAAAGACTCGACTAATTATATACTAATCTCGGTCCAATAACCCTAACAATAATTGCTGACACCAGGTAGCCAAAAAGTAACAGCTGACACCAGGCAGGCGGATTCATAATAATCGCTGACACCAGGAAGCGGAATCCGAGGATGAAAATGTAAGTAATATTACGGCTGCTTCCTGTTCTTCAGGATTGATGAATACCAAGGTACTTTTACTTCTTGACTGAACCGCCGAAGAGCCCTAGAAGAGATGTTAAATTAGAATTTTAACGTGCAACATAGGTTTGATGGATAACTTACAGTATTTGGCAGCATATTTGACGGCGATGTCAGGTTTGCCGGGAGTGCACTGGAAAAATATTAGTCCGGTCGAAAATCAGAGCGCACATTGTCACATACCGAAGCTGGGGGTTGTCCGAGACGGGTGTCAGTCCTGTAGACTGACGAAGCCAGAGAGCCAGCGATAGAGTTCAGGAATACCCAATCAATGTCTTGGCTCCCGGTGGGTGCGGTGGCACCGGTGACTTTTGTGGCAACAACATAAGCATTGGAATTTCCTGCATAGGCACCTTGAGAGGTAAAGTCCCACTTTGGGGTGATTCCGGTTCCAGTGACGGGGTTCGTGACGTAGTAGTGTTGGCCTGAGATAAAAAATGGATTAGACGAGATAAAATGGAATTCAGGAAGGAATGAAATATACCAAGGACGATAGGAGTAGAGATGCCATGGAGAAGGCTGATAACTTCCTGCGTGGTAGCGGACGGTGGAGCGCGTTCCCAAAGCGCTATCGCATCATCTTGAATTCCGCTGAAGAAAGGAGTGCCCGAGAGGCAAGAAATATCAAACAGCTCAGCGACGGCACCGACATTACTACAGAAAATCATGTGTTAACTAAATATAAATCAATGCGTCTATACAAAAAACTAACGTGTATGTTCCGGCGCTCGAGCAGGTGTAGTTCTGTGTGCCAATGGCAACTGCAACAAAGGACAACGGAGTTGTTGGTGCGGCAAGGGTCGAAGGAACCCCAGTCATCTGGGCCTTGCTCAGGTTGCACCCAGAGCGCTTCACCGTGGTGGCGAAGGCCGGAGAGAACAGAGCAACCGATGAAATGGCAAGGGTAAAGAGAGCGGCGGTGAAAACCATGTTGGGTTGAGGACAAAGGAGAGTAAGGAATGGAGGGGAAATCAGTCAGACGTGAGTTGAAGATTCTACAAAAGTAGACAGACCTTTATATCTTCCTCGAGTTCAGGGCTCCGGACAATTCTGATTTTTAATAACCGAACTTCTCCACAAATGATCAAGTCCCAATCCCTTTTCTGTGTATTCATAACTCGTAGCGCCCGTTAGCGTACGTATGAATCAAGACAGCAATGTCTATCTGCCTTGTCTAGGATGTAGATTGACATGCTCCAACTAAAGATCCGTGAAATGCACTGAGTATGTTATATTTGTTTACAATGACCACACAGGTAAAAGAAGTTTAGTTGACTTACATGTCCGGAGACTGGAGTGGTCTGTATGCGAATTAACTTTAACTCAAGCTTAACGCCTTATTGTGCTCTTTGGGAGACACGTTTGTGATTTCCTTCAGCATGAGAATGGTTGCTAGGGTCCTCGTTCGTTAAACTGGGAATTGACTTACTTGTATTGAGTTGATGAATCGGACCATATTTCAGGGCCAGCACTTCAAACAAGATATGAAAGCGATTTTAAAAATAGAAACTTGGTGCCTTGATTTGCCGGCGAACATAAGAACTCATGTGATCGGATCCTGCTCTGAATGTCAAAATTGAAGTACAGCACGGCGTGGATTGATACATAAGTAACTCACCACTATGAATAGAACGACTTCTCGACCTTTATGCCTCTTCATGCTCACCAACATTTTGTTGCAGAAAGTACTCCTGCATCAGCGTCTTTGGTTGCGAGGCATATCATCATCGTAGCATTGGCAACAATATAAAGTATTCGCAGTCTGTTGGCCCTGTGGTAACATAGGTTCATATGTCCTCTGCGCACTGAATTCTGATGAGTTTTCAGTGCTTTACTGAGCAAGATCAAAACTTTAAATTGATAGACCACATATGTAGATATCACAACAAAAGATGCATCCGAATTCACAACTTCATCTGGGGTGCATCCATGCGCTTTAATGCATCATGAGCTGTGACTGTGTCAGTATATGCACCGCGTCTGTCCATCATGATTCATACATATCATGTAATGTACCATATGCTACGCAAGTACACCAAGCTGAGGGAGCTGGAAAAATGACACTGCGCTTCGGCATTATTCTCTTGCGTTTTCACTGACTGTCAATCCTTGTCAAATGAGTTAATTATAGCAGCTATGATAGGTGACATTACCGCCGTCCACTGCTCTCTTGCACTTGTAAAGCATAAAGTCTCTAACTGTGGACGGTCATCTAGAGATTCGAGCTATATACGAAAACTTGCGTATACCTTAGCCAACGTGGTGTAGCTATATATTTTGCTAGCCGATGAGCATAATCAACTTCAACAACTTCAAATGTGATGAACGGACGTACTTCGAATATGCTCCGGAATTAGATTTACGTCAAAACGTCGACTCCAGCCGCCAGCGACGTTCGAAAATCAACGGAGCTGATGAGTCGATCTATCACAGGGGGAGAAGAAGCACGAGTGTGGGACTGAGCTATTGAACCTGTTGAACTATTGTTGAACTATCGAAGAGTGATGGCGCGACATGTTCGGATTATTCACGCTGCGGACAGCAGTCGAAACCAGACATGCATAGTTTATGCTCTCACCAGCGCCGCCAGTTCCCGTTCTCTCCAAGAGCGTCGAATCTCAGGCTTCAGCAACTAATTTGAATCAGACGCCTATTTTGTCGCTGGTGGACTCCTCTTTCGGACAAAGTTGCTGAGGAACAAAGTGTGGACATTGAAGACAAGTCATTTGAAATCCACTCCAAGTAGACGAGAATTGAAGCCAGGAGCGATTTTTTCAATACAGACATTAAGGTTTCACCAGGCGCGCCTCCTGTGAACATCACGTCACGTGGGATGAATTCGGGCTCAGAATGAACCCACCACGATCAAACTGCAAGCGTTGAGGGTTTCTGCTTGGTATCTTCCAAACATATTGCAAGAAGAATGCAATAAATCCCTAACAAAGGCATGGGCTCACTGCATGAAAAGGCAGAAAAGGCACGTGTTTCATTTCGCCTATGTTTTACTGACTCCGAAGCATCGAATACTGCGGCGGCTCCGTGAAAATAGGCAGAAATATCATATCATAAATGCAGCAAAATCAAGAATCGAGGAACTCGTAAATAACTCAAGTCCAAAACACTCCAGGAACGAATCAGCATAATGACGTCTCCTTCCTCGACGATCTATGCCACTTTTCTCTCCGCCTACCTAATTTTGTTTCAGGGAAGCCCACCTCCACAACCGTCGGCATCGCCACTCTCGGTTTACTGGGGTCATATCGCAGGGGCGGCTTCGACCGCCTGTAAACCACGATCTCGTTCCCGGTCCCGGGCTCGTCGTGCCACCGCCATGGCGCGACCCCTTCGGTGATTTTTTCCTCCGGAAGCTCCCTGGCCTGAGCCTCGCGTTTATTCGAATAGGCGATGAGGTCGTCACCGTCGGGCTGCTTGGAGGACGAAGGGATGTCCTCATTTGTTTCACTAGGCTGGTGGGCCAAGAAAGTCGCGAGTCGCTCGCGCTGGAGGAGAGACTTTTCTTGCCAGATGCGGTTGGGGTGGGAAGGAGAGGCGGCAAGAGGGTTGGATGAACCCCAGAGGGGTATCTCTTCCCCGTGCGCAGATGAGGAGAGGCTTGAGCTGGCGAACATCTGACGCGCCTTCGAGATGGGCGTCGTTTGCTCTCGAGAGGACGAGACAAATCTGGATCGAGAATGAGGGGTGGTAATGGAATTGGAAGACTGCCAAGCAAGCATCGCTTCCCCATGCGTAGATGAAGAAAGGCTCGCACTGGCGACCATCCGCTGCTTCCTAGGGTAGGCGGATGACTTTGGCGCAGGAGCGGATTGGATGACTGTTTCATCATCTTCCTCGTCATCTGCTACGTTCACCACTCGGAACCTCAGCGCGATGGTTTGCTGTGAACCTGCAGCACAAACCGTGCTGCCGCTCGTGCTCACTCCTACGCCAGGTGCATTTTCGTCGCCGGTCATCACTGTCATCGGCACCAGCGCTATTTGCGCTAGTGCTTTGCCTGTGGCATCGCGCGGAGCCCGACCTCTAAAGTGGATCAAGTTCTTGAAGTTGGG
The DNA here is from genome assembly GCA_036937195.1 of Nidularia pulvinata. Classification (NCBI taxonomy): domain Eukaryota; kingdom Fungi; phylum Basidiomycota; class Agaricomycetes; order Agaricales; family Nidulariaceae; genus Nidularia; species Nidularia pulvinata. Next base: position 12,782 of record JASFDH010000715.1, read on the forward strand.
AGGTGAGACACTTTTGCACACACGATTCGCGCCTCGCTTTAGTGCGTTGGCGGCGTTGGAGAATGCTGTACAGATCTTCTCAGAAGGGAAAATCATTTTATCCTGTGTCCGGAGCAGGAATGAGATGGCAAGTGAGGTAGGGGTAGGGGTAGGAGGTGAGGAGTAAAGTCGTAAGGTGGGGTGGGGTTGGGGAGTGAAGACGTGGTAAGGGGATGGTGGTGGTCTGGGGTGAAGATGTAAAGAAGAAAAACCAGCGCAGGAGATTATATATTAGAATGGATGACATGTTTCGGAGACTTCAGTGTTCAGCTCCAACTTGTTCGACATCGCGCCGCGCAGCACTGAGACGAATGGGCACCGCCACATATGTCCCAAAATGGAATGGGCGTTGTGATGTAGTGTGACGCGACGCGTCTGATGTCACGCTGATAGTTCATTATGCTCTCTCTATTTTTTGTATGGAGCTCACATAGCTATCTGCACATCAGTATATCTAAAACCAAATACATAAGCAAATGCCATAAAACAAGAGATAAGATCAATAGATTTATTCTCCCTCGTCCACATCGTGACATCGTAACACTTCCTCGAATTCATCCAATCCCAACTTGATTTCCTGCATCCCAACCTGATTTCCTGCATCCCGTCTTCTACAGCTGATACCAGCTGCAATATATGATGGAGGAGAGGGCTCGCCAAAATCGATAGGGTCTCGATGGTACGGCGTGAAGCCTTGGCTGGAACGAGAAGTCCGAAGCTTATCCCGCAGCATACAGTCCATCCGCCATAACTTGTCCGTCGTTTTGATTATCTCAATATGCCGTAATCAATGAGAAGCTCCTTGCAGCCCCATCTGCATTTGGATAAGGAGGTTGCTGTATGCCACGAGCGCGACTGCGAGCCACAGCAATAGAGTCATAAATGCGTTCCCAGATGACAGCAATAAGCGTAAGAGCGCGTTTAGCGTTCCGTGACGATGCGTTTAAAGCGTATTCCAGGATGGACAGCATTCGCTGGTATAAACGATATTGACCTTGAGGTTCTTGGGTAAGTTCAGGGAGTGGCTTTGCATCTTCGTTCGACTTAGCTGGTAGAGCAGCTGGAGCCGTAAGATCAGTTGCGTTGAAGATGCCTTCGGACTGGCATTCCGCGGCATAGACTCGCATAGCGACTTCAAGCGTACCATGATATACTTTCTGACCATCAATGGCCGACTTCTCAATTATACCTGCACATCGTAGGCCAAGTCGTCAAAACACTACAGATATACTCGCAACCCGAAACATTCGCCTTTAATAAAACTCTTCCCCGTCCACTCAACCTCACTCGTAACAACAACCCTCGAAGCCTCCACACCCGCCTACATAATACACGTGAGCGTCTTCACGGCGGATACGCTCCTGCTCGGCACGTCGGGCGTTTTGGTGCTTGTCGTGGTGCATATATAATCGTCGACGTCGAAGTGTTCTGTGAGTTCGGTTTGTTTTGGGTCGGAGAAGTGGATATCTTAACACGGAAATGAACTGCGAAACATCAAACAATGGAGCCACTGCGGTGTCCCGGGAATAACGATATCCAGTATTGTACTCTTCAAGTGACTTCCCTCTGCTTCGCACGAGCGCTGGGTGACCCTCGTGGGTGTCGAATCTGGGGAGGGGACATTGGCTATTATGACGAAGTCGTCGAAATGGGTCTGGCTGAGGCAGAATTTGGGCCGGGTTCTCGGGGTGAGATGGGGGTGTTGGTTATCGGGTATTGCGAATCGCAAGTAATGGCGCTTCTTCATGAAGCAGGCAAGATGACCTTTCCAAACAGAATTCCGCCGGGTGGGGTGGTGTGGGAGCGCAGTTCGAGCGAGGTAGTTACTGTCTCAGAAGGGGAGTCAAAAACAAGTGAGACAGACACGCTGCATTTGGCCGTCGTAGACAGTAACATGCAGGATAACATCTCAAATAGACGTGCATAAGTATACTCGTGCCTGCCAAAAGTAACCGTGATATGGTGTTTGCATACAAGAGCACCTTTCCAGAAAAACTCTTCTGGTACGATCTAGAGCATCATAATGCAGTATATAGTATGTAAAGTTTCAAAACATGTTGATGTCATCTCCCTCCAGAATAGGCAGGTTATGGGTTCCAGTATGAGGAAGATTTTTGAGAAATTTTTTATGTCGATTTCATACTTGGGATGGTCATAGGCATCGGTAATACAATTCTAACATAGCTTAAATCATGCATTTTCGTGTAGATTTGACGGAGACATTGGCATTCAAAGTTGGGCATTTTCACGCGATTTGGTTGGAGACACACAGATTTCACACGATATTGTCTACTTTGCCCAGCTCATATCTCCTTCAGAACTTCGCAGAAAAATACGATTCTGCTAGTGTTAGGATCCTTAGCTGTATCTACATCCTCCAAAAATATCAAGTCCTAATAAAAATTTCCTGAAAAATCTTCCTCCTGGACCCCATAATCCGACGATTCCGGAGGGAGGTATCATCGAAATGTTCTGAAATGTTGTACATGATATACTGGCTAATGGTACTCTAGATCGTACCAGAAGAATTTTCCAGAAAGATGTTCTTGCAGGCGAACACCATATCACGGTTACTTTTGACAAGCATGAGTAAGCAAGAGATTAAGGAGCTGTAGTCGAATAAATTCACTTTTTACTGAGTATCACCCCGCGCATGGCTTTGAGGAAACTGGCGTCAAAGTGCTGGACGGTACTCAGAATCGCCTATAGCCAACTAAATAATAATTTTTCCTTGAAAATCCATCTGGGCAACATTGGGTTTCCTGGACCAGACTGCTGTTATTGTACCATCCTATGGGACACCGACGTCGGACGCCGTTTACCACACCGGCTCCGGTCCGTACCAGATCTGACACGCCGGCATGCTCCAAGTTATTCAGGATGTCTCCAGGACGCGTCAAAATTTTGCGAAGTAGGCTGTGATTATGGAAGCTGGTAAAAATAGCGGTAAACAGGAGGGGATGCGAGGTGACAGCCTGCCAGTGCAGTAGAGGGTTTGGGGCAAACCGTGGGAACTTGACCTTCCCTGTGGCGCTGACGAGAAGTTGAAATTAAAAACTTTTCCTCCCAATCCACGAAACGTCCTGACCAAGTTCTGACGACTCCTTCCTCTATGTTACTCTCCAAGACTTCTCTTCAAATATGATTTATTTCCCTTGGCCTCTCAATTGGCTTTCCTACTATTTTGCGGCATTGCACTGACCGCCGATCGCGATCATGATCAAACGCGTCCAAGCAGTAAGTACAGCTGCAGTGTGGGATGAACAGCACTCGAGTCACTTGGTTTAAAGCTAGACATCTGTCGAAACCAATGCAACTGGATAACTATGTATGGAGGTATATATGTGATTTACAAAGGTATGAATACGTGTTCACTGGTTAAATATTATCGTTGATAGGAATAGCTAGCAAGTCCAACACTAAAGAGCAAAACAATTATAGGAAGGTCCAAGAACAGTAACGGTATGGTACAGTAAAAGTATAACAAGAAATCGGAGAAAATGCAAGTGATCATGGCAAATAGTAAATGGCGTTGTCGAGGCCGAGCTGGGACTACTTCACTTTGCGAGTGCAGCGACCTTGGCATACGTAGGCTCCTCGGTGGAATCTTCCTCCTCGACGCCGTTGATATGCTCCCAGGGCTCGTCCAGGTCAATATCATTCGCCATATTATCGTCCAGAACAATGACTGAGCGGACCTGGGGTATAACTTCGAAATCTCCTTCTACAAACGGTCAGGCGGTTAGTTAAGACTTAGCAGCGATAGGAGAGGAGATTACCTTTCCCCTTACGCGGCTTCCGGGTGACGACCAAGTCCGTCAGCTTCACCTCATGTCTTGGTGTGGACTGCACGACAGTGACATCCATGAGCTCCTTCTTGCTCTCGGAGAGTACAGGGGAATCCACAATCTCAGCCGCTTCTTCGCGCAGCCCCTTCTCCAATTGCGGCGGCGCAGGAGCACCTGCGGCCTTCTTCGCCTCGTGGAACTTGCTGGCCCACCCCGGCCCCTGACCCTTGCGCGCCCGCATCTTGACGAGGTCCGCGGCCTTCTTAACACGCTGCCTGTCGTGCTCGAAGGCACGCACGTCCTTCGTACTCGGTATTGTGGGGGGGGTCGCGGCCATGCGCTTCTTCTCCATCTCTGACGGGTTCATTGCGGCTGTCAGGTGGGCTCTGCTGATGTTGGAGGTGGGCTGGCGCGGGGAAAGTACAGCGGAGGTGCGGGGAGACATGGTGGTAGAAGGGCAAGCTGGATGGGGGCAGTGACGAGTGTGGCGGGAGTGGTAGTGGTGATGGGGACTGGGGTGGGAGCAGAGTGAACAAGGGATAAGACCAGCGGAGCGACCAAGGAATGACTCCTGTGGACTAGCCCAGATAAGATAAGACTCGCGTCATATCACAATCGTCAATCAGTCAACGTTCAACTGACAATGCAGCCGAGTTCACCCCATCCAGCCGTCACGGCCGCACTGGGCACTGCGATTCCCCCTTCCAGTTCCCGCGTTCGTCGTAGGACTTGCAAATACCCCGACAGGCTGTACTATGCAGGACAGCAGAACAGCGCCAATGCACGTTCATGCCGCATGTCTCCGGAGGACGACGAATGTGGCCACCGAAGTCCCGTACACACGTGCCTCGCGATAAGCACTTATTTGGCGCTATTATATTTGGAGGCTGATGCCTAGCGATTCGCTCATCACTCCGCCGAGTGGGGGTCATCAATGCATCATATTTCGTCACTGCGGCGACAAAGTTCATATTCATTCGCCAAAGATTCGCAGAAGCTGGAAAATCATGCATATTTTCCAAGTCAATAGATGTAGGAAAACATGGTAGTCTCTATTTCAGTAGGCGCGTCGTGCGGACTTTGGATTCCGAGTCTATGACTTGGAATTCAGTTTTAGTCTTATCTCCGGAATATCCTACTATCAGGGTACGTTTTTTCTTACACGGAAATTCCAAGTTTAACTCAAACGTTAATAGATGAAACTTTGCTATCCCGGAGCTTACTGGATAGACGCCAATCGCAATATTAATATCAATGACCATCTGGATCGCAACCCAGGCTACGAATACTGCAATGAGTGCGGGACACTTCTGAACCTTCAACGCTGTCTACAAGCACAAGCCTGTCTGTCTCAACCGCCTCAGCGACAAATACGAATGCACCGAGTGCAATATGAGCTACCAGTATGAGAACGAGTTGGCGCAGCATTTCGTTGACATCCTGCACTACTACTGCGAGGAATGCCACACGCACTTAAGGGACTACAAAGACCTGTTGTACCGTTACGGGAAGGAGCACTTTTACTGCGACGGAGTGCAGGATCGTCTTTTCGTGCGAGTCTAAGCAGCGGAGTCATTACATGGAGTCGTCCAATTATCATTATTGCAGCAAGTGCGGGTAGCATACGATGTCAGAGCAAGATCTCGCTGAGGATTATGAAGACGAGCACATATTCTGCCACCCGTGCCATATATTCTTCAAGACGCAAGGAGAAAGGACTACTATGTCAAGTCAGTACCATCATTATTGTGTGCCGTGCAAGTGGGGTTTCGGGACGGCGAGTGACATGAGATCGGTGAACCTTCCTCTTTATGCGTATTGGAGTTTTTATCGACGCAGCACATCGTGTCCTCCGCTCACCAGTCCAGGGGCATCTCCTATCTTACCGTCTGCGGCAAAAAATTCGTCTCGTGGAGCGCCATACTCCTACACATGGAAAGTGGGCGCTGCCCCTCCAGCGTCATCCCCACCTACCTCCCCACTACCGCGACACGCACTGTCTCCACCCCTTCCCACCTTATCTACTGTCGCGTTCCTCAAAAAAATGCCTCCTATGCCACCTCCCTCGCATGGAACGGGCACAAATACGAGTGGTATCTCTGCCATGGAACCTATACCACCTTGGACGGGCTGGACCAGCACCTCGCGGACTCGAGGCACAGGGAGAAGATGTATTGCTGCCCAGTGGGAGCGTGTAATATAGTACTTATGGCGCTAGAGGGAGCGTGTCAGCAGGTTGAGAGCGGGATATGCAGGGTGTTTGAGTTAGGGAGGAGGGATGTGGTCCGGGATGGATTAGGGAAGGGGGGGAGGGGTAGTTTGTATCGGGACGGAGCGCGGGGCTGTTTCTCGTTGACGGAATAAAACTAGTGAGTGATTTACGAGGTCAAATAAACACAATTGAGCTTTGACAGATTTTTTTATATTCTTCGCGCCGTGGAACTAAGCTGTTCATGTTTTTTCTCTCTCCCAATGAACAATGTTTACTTATCGTTCAGTGTCGACTCAAGCTTGAACAATTTTATGTGAACTGGAAAGAACGAGTTATGAAAAGCTAAGCCTGCAATAGGCTGGTAGCCTACTACATAAATCCGACATGAAGACCAAGTTTGGGTTTTTCAACCGATACTTTACTCCTATGTACCAAGAAACATGGTAAGCTCAACTCTCCTGCACCGAGTCCATTGTAGAAGGGCGTAGTAACATTATAGATTATCTTAGCTGTTGAAGTAGCAAACCGCCGGCATAGCGGCGTATAGAGCACTGTTATGGTATGCGCACAGTATATCTATTTCCGTTTGTTACCGTATTGTCACGGGGGTATTTACCGCCAAGGCTATGTTGTCCTCGCATTTATGTATTTTGCTTGTTTCATAGTTGTTTCGCTTACTTCGTATATAAGCTTGTACTTGACAGTCGTGCCACCTCAGTCTATTCTATGTTGACTGAGGTGAGTACTCTGTCTTGTTATTATGTTCTCTTACTTGTGCTGATTATACTTTTAGATTTACTTGCTCCCATTAAGTAGTCTACTATGCTTATATAACCATTGTGAATCAAAGTCGCAGTGAATAAGAGTATGAATCTATTGAATATTAGGTCCAAATTAGGTCCAAATTAGGCCTCCTACAGAGGTACTTTTATACTACTCTTCAACGGCTGTTCAGGATGCCTCGAGAGTGATTGGCGGCTTATTGCACGTGTATGACTGCGCTAGGTCGGACTCAGACTGATTGACTCTGATCTTCTCTCGGGTACGGCCGTGGATGGGTGTATGAGGGGTCGCGTTTTTGATGATAACTCGGTGCTTTTACACCTTCACCTTACCCAATTTCTGTAGTGTAGTCTCTTCACCAAAAATATCTGACTGTTGGAGATTCATCCAGCACATACCAGTATATGGTTATGCTTCGGGCTTGGCAATATGCCGAGTACAAATATGCTAGAATATGCTAGAAGCCTAGTTTACGGTATATAAATAGTAGATACAGTAGCGTACACCCCATAGCTTTGTAACCTATAGCCTAACAACTACGTACCGACTATAGTAATTACAAAACTGACTGACAGGGCGACGGCCATTGGAACAGGTCTATTGTGTCGATTACTTTCTGAAGTGATTGAT